>JAVJIF010011054.1:0-116784 GCA_038442645.1 Agave tequilana | reverse complement strand
TTCTATTTCTTACAATGATTCTAAGACATCAAGATCTTCAATAGGCTTCTTCATATGATCTTCAACACTTGTTCCTTGAGCCCAATGGAGTTGACTTGAGTCCAAATCCTTGTATTTGTGAGAAGAAGACTTCTAGAATGAATAGAAATCTGAAACACACTTAAAACAACAATTGGTATTAGTACAAATAACTAATATGTTTGTAATCTTCAAAATATACTAATCATGGGTGATTGTAACATTGGGCCAACAATCTCCCCCTTTTGATGATGACAAAACATATAGGTTATTTAAATAAACAGAAGAGGAGTTGGAAAACTCCCCTCAAATAATGCTATGTATAAAAAATTTGACTAGGAAGCACAATACATAAAGCATTCAAGGCAAAATAGTTTTGTCAAAAACTTAATAAACAATCTTAACAAACTCAAACATATATCAAACTTCTCAAACAAGTTCAAAATATCAAACTCTTAAACATATATCAAACTCTCCAACAAGTTCCAAATATATCAAACTCTTAAACTTATTATAACTTTTAAACAAATATTCTCCCCCTTTTTGTCATACATCAAAAAGGGTTAAAATACCAATAGAAAAACAAATTTTATTTTAAGAATCCATAATGCAAACATTCAACTCTCCACAAATAAATGAAAATCTAGCATAATCTAGAGGTTTAGTAAAAATATCGGCAAGTTGAAAATCGGTAGAAACATAATCAATATCAATATCACCTTTCTCATAATGATCTCTAAAAAGTGATATCTAATGTCAATGTGTTTGGTTTTACTATGTTGATTTGCATTCTTTGTCATGTGAATAGTACTAGTATTATCACAAAATATTTTAACATGATCAAAGTGTAAATCATAGTCAAGGAGAGTATGTTTCATCCAAAGAACTTGTGCACAACAAGCTCCGCTACAACATACTCCGCCTCGGCGGTTGATAGGGCTACCGAATTTTGCTTTTTGGAAGACCAAGATACAAGACAATTACCTAAGAATTGACATGTTCCACTTGTGCTCTTCCTATCTACCCTACAACCCGCATAGTCGGCATCCGAAAAACTCTTCAATTCAAATAATCCGGTTTAGGATACCACAACCATTTCAATAGTGCCCTTAAGGTATCTAATATGCGTTTTAACCGCAATTATGTGAGATTCTTTGGACAAGATTGAAAACGTGCACAAAGACAAACGGAAAAACATAATATGGCCTACTAGCCGTCAAATAAAGCAAGCTACCAATCATACTTCTATAAAGTTAATGTCTACACTTTACCTTGTTCATCCTTGTCAAGCTTGTAGTTGTTGCCATGGGAGTTTTGCTTACTTTCGATCCTTCAAGCCCAAACCTTTTGATTAGTGTTGACTGATTTTTCCTGCACACAAAATATTATATGTTAGTTTTAAGAATAGATGTGCAAGTCTCAGTTCTAATCCGCGGTAGCAGGGCTATGCGGGTCGTGATCCTCAGGGAGGGACTGCGATGGAAGCGTTAAGCAAGTTTCTCTAAAAATTTATCTTTTTTAGTTAATTTGTTAGTCACGATGGTATTTACAAAGAAAAGTGGTATTTACAATGAGTTGTGGGAAAGAATATTGGAGAGGTGTGGATTTGATCTACAAAAAGAAAAGAAAAGAAAAGAATAGAAAACTAACCTTGGTTGGAGAAAATATGCGAAACCTAACACTTTCTACCTTATTTCGGAGGCAGTGAACGTATAAACTTGGGATCGAACTCAGTCCGTTGTCGCATTAGGTCATCAAGCCTTGGGCAAGCATGAGTTGATACGCCTCGAGGAGGAGAACATCGCCATGGAATATCGTTGGAACCTACTAATCTTCGGTATACTTGTGGTTCGGTAAACGCTCGCGTGCTCGTCAAAGATCAACAAAAAGAAACACAGTAGAAAAGAAAGAGAAAACAAAGAAAAGCAACGACATAAGAACAAAATAAAAATTACCTTTTATTGATTACAATGGAAGAGAAGAGAATCATCTGTCGGTGTCACCCTCAACAAAGCCATCTCCCTCACTTACATAAAAATTACAAAAAGAAAAGAAAACCTAGAAGAAACCCTAAAAATCTGAACTTTGGCCCTTTGCTGGACGCTGGACGCTCTGTACGTTGCACTGCAGGTGATATTTATAGGTGCAGAAGGCTACAGAGTCCCGGACGAAACTGCCCACGAAAATTGGGATTTGGATGAGATCAAAGTGTCGCGTTTCCGCGGCTTTTGCCGCGGATCCGCGGCACTTTGGTGACGTCTGGCCACGCGCTTTGGCGCGTGGCCTCTCCTGGTCCGTCCCTGTGGGCTTCTGCTTCTGGAATTTTGATCCTGGCCTTTTAATCTGGATTTTCGAGATAACTTGGTAATCAAGTTACTCTTAATTCAGATTTCTTCAAATTTTCTTCCCACGAATTTTCTTCTTATCTTGGCCTTTTATCCTCATCCTGCATGTGTTTAGGGTTAGATAGAAGTCTATCCTTCCCTAATCTCTGATATTTGCAACTTTTAGCCCTTGTATTTGCATTTTGACTCTTTGTATTTGCGCTTTTCACCTGGGCTTCAAACATGGGCTTGGATCTGGGCTTTTGGGCTCTTTAGGCTTTATTTATTGCTAAAATAACAATTCGAGGCCTGCACACAATAAATTACTATTATTAATAAATGTGCAGAATTAAATGAATAAATATGAAAATGTGATGGTAAATATGATGATAAAAATGCACTTTTGACTACCAATCACACCCCCCCACTTATCTTTTTGCTCGTCCTCGAGTAAAAACAAAGAAAAGAAAAAGAAATGAAAAGTTAATCTAACCTAACTCACTTTCGTAGGAATCACGGTTGCACTTAGCATGTGCAACAAGCCGTTAAACCTCTAGGTTACCCTAGAGGACTAGTGTGTCTCGTGAGGGTTTTCAGCGGATTGCACCACAAAATCCATAAAAAGGAAAATATTTGAATTATATTTGAAGAGACTAAGTAGTCTATAAGTTTTAGGATCCTCATTTTTATTCATTCTTTAAACTTAGTCTTAATAAAGTTAATTGTTTTCCATTTTAGGTAAGAATTAAATTGAATTTCTAATATAGTCTTTTTCGTTACCAAAAATCATATGCATCCTTATGTTTTTACTAGGAATTCCTTAACTTGGACTCTCATGCCTCTTTATTATTTTTATAACTTCATCTAATTTTCTTTCGTGTAAGTATCAAGGCTTCTTGAGGCCTAATACCTAACTAATTGATTATTAGATGTGTTAATATAATTTTTTTTTTTTTTGGCATGTATAACTCATCTAATTTTCTTTCGTATAAGCATCAAGGCTTCTTGAGGCCCTCATACCTAACTAATTGATTATTAGATGTGTTAATACATATATTATATTTCTTAGTCTTCTTAGGCTTTCTAATCCACCAATGTAACGAACTTAAAGTCGATGACTCCCAAACGGTTGGCTTTAGGGCACCAGGTGAGGAAAACACCCGCGGACTCAAATTCGAGTGAACTAGGCCACAAAACTAAGGACTTTATTTTATTACTCACCTTTAGGCATGAATACTTATGCTTCTTGAGGCACATGTATCAGCTTAATTGGTGAATTTTTTTTTTTTTTTTTTTTATGAGGCACAAGGTCTTTGTCTTAGAATCCTAGATATGCATTTGGTATGCATATTTCATTAAGGTAAAAATCAAGACTAATTATTTATTCAATTTCTCTCCTATACCTAAAAATTTAAACAATTTATTTATTTTGACCAAGTTTTAGAAATCCTAATCGTGATTTTCCTAATCCTTAAAACTAACTTAGATTTCTTTCAAAAAATAAGTCAAAATATTCCTTTTTATAACATTTTTTTTTAGATTTTTTTTTTTTTTTTTAGACAAATCTTTTGTTAGTTTCTACCTATGTTAGTATGTTAGTAAAGCCACCCCCACACTTACCTCATGCATTGTCCTCAATGTATGAAATGAATGCATATATGCATGAAAAAGAACAAGGGAAGGCAGAAAATTACCTTAGGGGGTGGTTCCGGTGGTGGTCTAATTGGGCCAAGCGTTGCTACCCAATCAAGATAACGTGGTAGTTCACGGGACCTACCTTTATTGACCTCTTTTTATTAGATATTTACAGTCCCCAGAATGAATAGGATCATGGAAGATCCTCTCGTGAAACTTACTCCCTTTACATGACCAGTCCTAGAAAATCATCACAGAGTCATGGTCCATACCTATGTCCAACAAAAGAATGTGACTTGGTAAAATGGTTGACTTGGACTCAAGAATGATAGGTTCAGGATCTAATACCGACTCAGGAAAGAAACTCAAATCAAGTAAAGGTTCAGGAGTCGGGCTAGGATCAAGAAGTGGGTCCAAGTCGAGAAATTGAAACTCAAGTCTACAATCATTTTCCCACAATGGAATGTGACTCAATGTTGGTGATTCAAGTTCAGGAATGATAGGTGTGGGAATCAAAACTGACTCTAAAATATTACCTAAGTCGGGTAACAAAACAGGAGTCAATAATGATTCGGGAATTTGAACTTGATCATAGATTTGGGAATCTAGGTCACATATCTCATTAGTTTCAATCTCATAAAAATGGGAACTTGCCAATTTTTCCATGGGACTTTCAAAATTGCACAATTTGTCAAGTTCAAAATGATCATCAAAAATGGGTGATTCAATTTCATGATCTATGGGTATGGGAATAAATGTTGGCTCAGAAAATTGGTCCAAATTGGGTAAGGATACTGGAGTCAACATAGATTCGAAGATGGAAACTGAATCGCAAAGTTGGGGATCGGGTTCACATTCATAATCTAATTCAATCTCATTGAAATTAAAACTAGCCAATTTGTCCAAGGATTGGGATTGAGCAAGTTCATATTGATGTGATGAAATTGAATTTTGATCAAGGTCTTCTAAACAGAATGATTCTTGGTTCCTATCAAGATGCTCAAGAATGTTTGAAAGTCTAGAAATTTGATCATTCATTGTATCTTGCAACCGATCCACTTTTTCTTCTAACCCATCGAATAGATCAATGGAGGACTGAAACTTGGTGATGTGGGAAAAGACGTATATGAAGATAATGGTTGAACAGGTGGTTGACCATATGGCTCAGGGGTGTTGAATCCCCATTGACTCTGTGAAGAGTAGTGATGATTATTCCAATCTTGTTCATAGTATTGGGACTGGGGCATGTAATGATTCGGATAAGACCAATCTGGCACACTAGGTGGTCAAAGTTATGATATGCCGGGTTGGTAACATCCGAATAAGAGGTTGGTGTGTAACATGGATCCTCATTAAAATTGAAAAAATTGTTGTTATAGGCCATATCACACAATCACAAACAAAAGAAAAAAAAAACAAAAAAGAAAAAATTTCTAACCTAAGTTAGGGTAGACCTAGACCTAGACGACTCCTAACTGGTTAGACTGTCCACGGGAGGTAGGGTGTAGACTTTGACCACAAGTTAATCAGCCAGGTCGGGGCAAGAGTGGTGGGAGGTTTTCCGTCAAAGACGTTCCTTAATTAAATAACCACCACACTTCGGGCTTTCGGCCCTCAATCCTCTTCCTAGACACTGATTTGGCAGGAGTCAACTTCCAACACCGTTCCCCCTTAGGATAATCTCCTAATTGAGTCCGAGATGTCCCTAGGGCCAACGTCTACTAATTTTTAAGTTAGGCTTGGGTTAGTGAGTGCTTGGGATATGATTTTTGGGCTAAGGAAGGGTGATGAAATCCCCACCTTATCTTGTTAATGGGTTATGCCCTTAAGATGAATTAGTGCAAGTGTACAAGATAAATAGATAAGAATCACTCAAAGCAGAAGATCAACCAAGAGATGAATCCTATTCTACATGCAATGCGTACGTACCTTGCGTCTCCAGCACTCTTCAACAGTAAATAAAAATAATTGAAAAGACACGTGCCTAATATGCAAACGTCTAATCAAATTTTATTTTTAACAACCAATAATTTACTGTTGAATTATTAGCAATTTACAGGTATATCACAGAACAAATCAGAATAGAGCAGTAAGCAGTAATCTCAAATATCAGCAATCTGCAAAAACTGAATTAGTAGTTCACTGCACTTGCCGCGGATCCGCGGCTCTGGCCGCGTTTCCGCGGCAAACTTGCAGGCCCTCGTGCTCTGCCTTCGAGGGCAGAGGCACTGGGTTGCTGTATGTCCTTGCTGCTGCTCTATTTCTGTTTCCTGTTCTCCAAACCTGCAAACAGAAAGAATAAAGAATTATTTAAAAATTAAAATTTGTTTTAGAGATAAACTTACCGTCCCTCCCCGGCAACGGCGCCAATTTGTTGACTGATTTTTCCTGCACACAAAATATTATATGTTAGTTTTAAGAATAGATGTGCAAGTCTCAGTTCTAATCCGCGGTAGCAGGGCTATGCGGGTCGTGATCCTCAGGGAGGGACTGCGATGGAAGCGTTAAACAAGTTTCTCTAAAAATTTATCTTTTTTAGTTAATTTGTTAGTCACGATGGTATTTACAAAGAAAAGTGGTATTTACAATGAGTTGTGGGAAAGAATATTGGAGAGGTGTGGATTTGATCTACAAAAAAGAAAAGAAAAGAAAAGAATAGAAAACTAACCTTGGTTGGAGAAAATATGCGAAACCTAACACTTTCTACCTTATTTCGGAGGCAGTGAACGTATAAACCTTGGGATCGAACTCAGTCGTTGTCGCATTAGGTCATCAAGCCTTGGGCAAGCATGAGTTGATACGCCTCGAGGAGGAGAACATCGCCATGGAATATCGTTGGAACCTACTAATCTTCGGTATACTTGTGGTTCGGTAAACGCTCGCGTGCTCGTCAAAGATCAACAAAAAGAAACACAGTAGAAAAGAAAGAGAAAACAAAGAAAAGCAACGACATAAGAACAAAATAAAAATTACCTTTTTATTGATTACAATGGAAGAGAAGAGAATCATCTGTCGGTGTCACCCTCAACAAAGCCATCTCCCTCACTTACATAAAAATTACAAAAAGAAAAGAAACCTAGAAGAAACCCTAAAAATCTGAACTTTGGCCCTTTGCTGGACGCTGGACGCTCTGTACGTTGCACTGCAGGTGATATTTATAGGTGCAGAAGGCTACAGAGTCCCGGACAAAACTGCCCACGAAAATTGGGATTTGGATGAGATCAAAGTGCCGCGTTTCCGCGGCTTTTGCCGCGGATCCGCGGCACTTTGGTGACGTCTGGCCACGCGCTTTGGCGCGTGGCCTCTCCTGGTCCGTCCCGTGGGCTTCTGCTTCTGGAATTTGATCCTGGCCTTTTAATCTGGATTTTCGAGAAACTTGGTAATCAAGTTACTCTTAATCCAGATTTCTTCAAATTTTCTTCCCACGAATTTTCTTCTTATCTTGGCCTTTATCCTCATCCTGCATGTGTTTAGGGTTAGATAGAAGTCTATCCTTCCCTAATCTCTGATATTTGCAACTTTTAGCCCTTGTATTTGCATTTTGACTCTTTTTATTTGCGCTTTTTCACCTGGGCTTCAAACATGGGCTTGGATCTGGGCTTTTGGGCTCTTTAGGCTTTATTTATTGCTAAAATAACAATTCGAGGCCTGCACACAATAAATTACTAATTATTAATAAATGTGCAGAATTAAATGAATAAATATGAAAATGTGATGGTAAATATGATGATAAAAATGCACTTTTGACTACCAATCAATTAGTTCCTTTGTGTACTTGGCTTGATTGATGAAGATCCCATCCTTCTTTTGCTTGATTTGGAGTCCAAGGAAATAGTTGAGTTCCCCCATCATAGACATTTCGAATTCATCCTTCATGCATGATTCAAAAGCTTTGCAAAGAGATTCATTAGTAGAACCAAAAATAATATCATCCACATAAATTTGCACAATAAGAATATCTTTTTCTACATGTTTTGTAAACAAGGTTGTATCAATTTTACCTTTCTTAAAATCATTTGAAGTCAAAAATGAAGAAAGTCTTTCATACCAAGCCCTAGGGGCTTGTTTTAAACCATAAAGAGCTTTATCTAATTTAAAAACAAAATCCGGATGTGTAGGATCAACAAACCCGGGGGGTTGTTCAACATACACCTCCTCTTCAATAAATCCATTTAGAAAAGCACTTTTAACATTCATTTGAAATAATTTGAAATCTTTATATGAGGCAAATGCTAGTGTCATCCGTATGGCTTCAAGCCGTGCTACGGGTGCAAAGGTTTCTTCAAAATCGATTCCTTCGATTTGAGTGTAACCTTGGGCAACTAACCTAGCCTTGTTTCTAACTACATTACCCGATTCATCCAACTTGTTCTTAAAGATCCACTTAGTACCAATTGTTGGTCTATCGTGGGGCCTAGGAACAAGGTGTCAAACTTGGTTGCGCTCAAATTGATTGAGCTCCTCTTGCATGGCTAGCAACCAATATGAATCGGCCTCGGCTTCGAGGACATTTTTGGGTTCAATATGAGAAATGAATGCATAGTTACCATAATAGTCATGAAGTCTAGAGCGAGTAGTTACCCGTTTTGATACTTCACCTATGACGAGGTCCTTGGGATGATGTGGATTGTATCTCCAATCCTTTGGTAGTGGTTGAGTAGGCTCCACCTCATGTGTTTGATGTTCATTTCCTTGTGCCTCTTCCACTTTAGCTTTGCTTCCTTCATCATCCTTTGGTTTGTCTCCCATAGTAGAAGCATCCTCCAAGGTCACTTTCTCCAAACCTTCATCCAATGCATCTATTTCTACAACATTCTTAACAAATTTGTTAGATTCCTCAAACTTAACATGAATAGACTCTTCAATAGTCAATGATGATCTAATGAAAACTCTATAAGCTTTACTAGTGTTAGAGTAACCTACAAAAATAGCCTCATAAGATTTAGGATCAAATTTTCCTAAATTATCTTTTGTATTTAAAACAAAGCATTTGCAACCAAAAACTTTAAAATAGGAAACATTAGGTTTTCTAGAAAAATACATTTCAAAAGAAGTTTTAGTAGTATTTTTACACAAGAAAACACGATTTGATATGTAGCATGATGTATTTACGGCCTCGGCCCACAAATAATGTGGTAGACCATATTCACTTAGCATTGTCCTAGCCATCTCTTGTAATGTTCTATTTTTCCGTTCAACTACTCCATTTTGTTGTGGAGTTCTAGGACAAGAAAGTTCATGCTTTATTCCATGTTCATCACAAAAAGTGGTAAAGGGTGGTTAATGAATTCACCTCCTCTATCACTTCTTATTCTCAAAATCGAAACATCTTTTTCTTTTTCAACTCTTTTCTTAAAAGTTTGAAAATACGAAAATGCTTGGCTTTTATGTTCAAGAAAGAAAACCCAAGTAAACCTTGAAAAGTCATCAACCAAAACATAAGCAAATCTATTCCCACTTAGACTTTTGGTTTGTGTAGGGCCAAAAAGATCCATATGGATTAACTCCAAAGGACGTGATGTCATGATATCCTTATTGACTTGAAAGAAGACTTAGTTTGTTTCCCAAATTGACATGCGTCACAAACTCGGTCTTTTTCAAAATTCAAACAAGGAATACCTTTCACCATTTCCTTTGTGTTTAACCTAGAAATATGATCAAAAGAAATATGCCCTAATCTCCTATGCCACAACCAAGAGTCATCATCGAGGGCTTTTAAACAAGTAATATTACAAGACATGTTTAACATATCAATCATATAAACATTACTTTCACGAAAACCGGAAAATACACAAACATTAGAAGTTCTATCAATTACTTTACAAGCAACATTATCAAAAACAATATCAAAACCTTTATCACAAAGTTGACTAACACTCAAGAGATTATGCTTGAGGCCATCAACTAAAACTACATTTTCAATTAAAGGAGAGGTGCCAAGTTTTACATTACCAATACCGATGATTTTACCCTTGGCGTCATCTCCGAAGGTGACGGTGCCACCTTCATGATATCTTGATAGGGTTGCAAAGTTGTTGATGTCCCAAGTCATGTGCCTTGAGCAACCGCTATCAAGATACCACAATCCTCTACGTCGTTGGGATTTGGAAAGTACCTACATCATTTAACATAATTGTTGATTTTGGTACCCAAACTTTCTTGGGTCCTTGAAAGTTAGTGCCTCGAACCCAAACATTATGACGTGATATGTTTAATCTATCATAGCAAAATTGGCTAAGTGCCCTTTCCGTCCACAATGTGAACATGAGAACACTCTGCCATACATGAATGCATGATGTGTATGTGTGGTGTGAGCATGTTTTGGGGTTTGCCATGTTGTTTAGGTTGTGTAGCATGAACATGAACATGAGCATGAGCATTTTTCTTTGGGGCTTGTTTCTTAGGAAACATAGCCTCAATTTTCTTTTTGTTAAATTCACAATCTTTCAAAACAACACTTAATGAGTCTAATCTTTTCTTAAGCATAGAAACTTCATTTGAATCAATTAGTGGGGCCTTACCTTTGCAAGAAATCTTATATTTTTCAAAATCATTTTTGGTAGTGGCCAAAGTGGAAACCAAATCATCTTTTTCCTTTGTAAGAGTAAAAACTTGAAGACTTAAAGATTCATTATCCTTTTTCATTTTAAGATACTTTTTCTTTAAGAAATCATAGTTTTGTGACAACTCAACAAAAGCTTCTTCTAACACATCCATAGAAAGTTCATTATCATGAGAAGGGAAGAGGTTACCTTGCTTGTGCCTTCATTAGCCATGAAGCACATGTTGGCGGTGTCTATTTCTTCCTCGGATTCGGTCTCCGAATCCCAAGTTGCCTTCATAGCCTTCTTCTTGTAAGGCTTCTTTGAAGTGGAGGGCTTAGCTTTGTCCGGACACTCCGCCACAATGTGTCCCGGTCTTTGGCAATTGAAGCACACAATCTTCCTTTCTTCTTTGCCTCCTTGCCATCTTCTTCTACCTTGGTACTTCGCCTTGTTGTACATCCTCCGGACATTCTTAACAAGGAGTGAGAGCTCCTCATCATCTTCTTCTTCATCATCTTCATCGGAGTGTGTAGCTTGACACTTGAAGGCGATAGTCTTCTTTTTTGGAAGGAGCCATATCCTCCCTTGCTTTCCTTTCCATCTCATGGGTTTTGAGGTTCCCAATGAGACCTATAAGCTCCATCTCTTCATTGTCGTTGAGTTCCTTCAAGGTTGTTGCTTTAACTTCCCATGAAGGAGGAAGAGCCCGGATGATCTTCCTTACTCTTTGATCATTGTTGATATCTTCACCTAAAGAAGAGAGTCCATTAGTAATCTTGGTAAATCTTGTAACCATATCATCTATGGTTTCATTTTCTTGCATGCTAAATGTTTCATATTGGGACCGAAGAAGGTCAATCTTAGCCTTCTTTACTTGTGAGGTCCCCTCATGTGTGACTATCAAATGTGACCAAATTTCATATGCGGATTTGCAATGAATAACCCTAGAAATGTCATCATCATTAAGGGCTTGTAGAAGTGCATAGTGAGCTTTGGCATTGGCATCGAATTCCTTAGTCTCTATTTCGGACCAAGTGGATTCGTCACCGGGGGGTACACTAAAGGACTTAGTCACGGCTTTTGCAACTCGGCTACCTAGAGATTGCAAAAACACGGTCATCTTAACTTTCCATATGGGAAAGTTAAGTCCATCAAACTTAGGAGGGGTCTTAATTCCATCGGCCATTTTTACTATATGAATGTGAATGAAATGATTAGCAAATTAGGATCTTCTCTAAGGTGGTTAAACCAAATCCTAGAGTCCAAGCTCTGATACCATTGAAAAACACCTAGAGGGGGGGTGAATAGGTGTGAATGCTAATCTAATGATCTTTTTAAACTTTAATTAAATGAGTGATGCAACGATCTCTCAAAACACGACTAAGAGCCGAATACCCCTTGCGAGGTTCTGAACTCCTTCCTCCCATTCCCCTAGATATGGGTTAGAGGTGTGTGCAATGCAACCGTGTTATATGAGATATGATCGAACAAGTAAAGGATGAAATGCTATGATGAAATACACACAAGCAATATAGCAAGTGAAGTGAACAAGACAAGATTGCACAAGTAAAGGGTTAGTTCTCAAGCAAATAATTCAAGACAATATAAAGCAAGAGAAATTGTAAGCAAGAATAACGCAAAGGCAATCGCAAACAAGATGATTTGTTTCGAGGTTCGAGCACACTTGCTCTAGTCCCCGCCTTCACCTCCGTGAAGGGTTTCCACTATCCACCGAGGATGCCTTTACAATTTGGTCTACCGAAGACCGAGCACCGAGCTCCACCGAGTACAAAGGACCTCTACCGAAGAGGTTGCTCCACAAGGAAAGGATTACAAGAACCAAGTGATCACAACAAGATCACTACACTATTTCTCAAACTCTTTTACAAACACTCTCACTTGAATTACAACTTCACTATAGAATGAGTATTGGATTTTGGCTCTATGAAGTGTGGTGAGAAAAACTTCAGTTGTAGAGTGATATTAGCAATCAAACACAACTGAAAAACTAGCTCAAAAAGAATTGAAATGAAAGCTTTAAACTCTTTTCTTTTCTCTTTTGAAAACAATGCAAACTTGAGGATTTTTCTAAGTGAAATGCAAGAGAGACTTCTCCTCTATTTATAGGGTTAGAAAATAGGTTAAAAACAATTTCTTTTTGTCTTATTTTCTCTGAAAAAGCTCCCCAACAACTCTCCAAAAATCTGTTAAAGCTGAAAATAAAAACAGTTTTTCAGAACTGCCCAAAGAGGAAAGAGCCGTTAGGCTTGTTGCAGGCCTGGCGGTCGACCGGTCCGGTCGACCGCCAGCACAGCTGCAAAGAGCCGTTGGCGCCCGGTCGACCGGTCCGGTCGACCGTCCCAAAAGAGGAAACACAGTTTCCTTCTTCCGGTCGACCGGTCCGGTCGACCGAAATAACCCGAGAGCAATTTGCTCTCCGTCGGTCGACCGGTCCGGTCGACCGACAGACATGCACAAACAGTGCATGTCCAGACACATCTCGGTCGACCGGGCCGGTCGACCGAAGTTGCCTGAAACAGAAAAACTGGACTGTTTTGAGTTAGAAAAATTTTGAAAAATATTTTAAAAATACATATAGCTAAGTATTATGCAGAAAATAGTTTATACACATGTTTTAAACAAGATTTTCAAGATTAAAGCTTTTGGTACATGTATATATAAACTAAGGCATAAAACTTAGAAATAAACATTTTCAAAACATAGGAAATATATGAAACAAATGTGTGTGCAAATCCTAGAGCCAAATTTCATATACTCAAACTTTAAAATTCTATTTCTTACAATGATTCTAAGACATCAAGATCTTCAATAGGCTTCTTCATATGATCTTCAACACTTGTTCCTTGAGACCAATTGGAGTTGACTTGAGTCCAAATCCTTGTATTTGTGAGAGAAGACTTCTAGAATGAATAGAAATCTGAAACACACTTAAACAACAATTGTTATTAGTACAAATAACTAATATGTTTTGTAATCATCAAAATACACTAATCATGGGTGATTGTAACCTTGGGCCAACACCGACCACCAGTGAAAAATATAGGTGACCGGAATTGAGGGGTTACATCCACCTTACAACCATCACCACCACCTCCTTCACATTCTTCTTCACCACCACCATCACCATATCCTATCACCTCCACTTCTCTCCTCTTTCCACCAGGCCCTGCCGCCTTCTCCCTGGAAGTGCGCGAGCGCCGACGCTGCCCGGGCCTGCCATTGGCGTGACCTCCTCTCTAATTTCCTCCTTCTCACTCAATCTTTCTCTCTTTCCATCTCTCCTTCTCACCATCTCTCTTTACTTTTCTCCTCACCCTCCACCTCTCCCCCTCTTCCTTCCGGCCAGACCCGCCGACCAACTCTAACTGACCGTCCCCAGATCGCGCGCAGCCAGCGCACAACTCTACCTGGCTGTGTTCCTCCCTCCACCCTTATCTTTCTATCTTTTCTCTCTCTGCGGTCTCTCTCTGGTCTCTCTTCTCTTTCTCCTCTCTATCTCACTCTCTGTCTCGCTCTAACCTGTTCTCTCGCTTTTTCTCTATCTAGGTCTTCCTCTTTCCCCTGGCTATAAGCCAGGCCGGCCATGAGCCAGGCCACAACTAGCCCTAGCGTGGCATGCCCCCTCTCTCTCCTTGTTATCTCTCTTTTTCTCCTTAATTCTCTCTCTCTGCTCTTCTCTCTCACTATAGTTGCCCGTGCCTATGTGGTGTTTCTGGATTTCAGGGGTTTCACAATGTATTTTGAGATTTATTAGATGAGTGTTCTCACTTTATTGGGTACCCCTCTTCGACTGGTATTTTATTGTATTTTCTGGGATTTTGTATTTTATTTTCGAGACTATGTATTGTGTCGGTCTGATGCATTGCATTTTGTGCTGAAATATATTTGTATCAGTGTGAAGAATATTGTAACGGTGTAGTTTAATACATGTACATGTATAACTTGTTATATTTCTCTATTAATGTGCTTGGCCGATCCTTCGTGATCGCCCTCAGCCTCCAGGCTTAACATTTGGTGGCTCCCTTTGGTACTGACACTTCTGCATGTACCTATTCAGCCCGGGCTACATTTAGCTTTCAGGCTCTCTCTTATTTGGTCGACCCTTCATGGTCACTCTGAGCCCTATGGGCTCTTCAGCTCTGCCTGGTAGGCGAGCGTAGCGCTCAGTGCTATACTACTAACTCTATCCGAGCCTAATTACGCCATGAGCACATCTTCGCCACCTGCGATGCTATAGCATTCATACGCTTGCTTCACCATGCGTGTTTAGCTACACTACGAGCGGTAATCACGCCGAGCGTGATAGCGTCTAGCATTGCACACTTAGGTCCGCTCCAGCCTTACTTAACTCTACTTGGATGTTTGCTTGTTTGCTCCCTTTGTTTCTATTTTGCTCAGCCCTCAGATTTAACCTTCGGGTTCTCTACTAGCTCCGCCGAGAGGCAAGCTTAGCGTTCAGCGCTTTACAGCTAACTCGTTTGAGCATAGCTTCGCAACATGCGATGACATGGCGTTCATACGCCCGCTTTACCGCGTGCATATAGCTTCACCGTAAGCATAGCTTCGTCACGTGTGTTAGTAGGGCATTCGTACGCAGCTTCACCAGGTGGTTCAGCTTCGCTGCAAGTGTGGCTTTGCCATGAGCGATAGTTGGCTATTTATCGTGGCTTCACTGCAAGCGATAGCTTCGCCAAACGCTTTAGCATTTAAAGCTGCACGCTAACTCTACCAGGAGCCAAGCTCTGTCGTGTATCCTGCGTAATGCCGATATGGCGTGGTTTTGCTTCAGCTTGACCAAGCACCCGCAGGATAATTAAAGAAATTAATTATTATTCTTTCTTGATGGTTGTGAAGAGTTTAAAATCTCTACTTAAACTATTTTCTTGAAACTGTATTATTTCTTCAGTAATCATATTGATCTCTTATTTCTGTACTGTTTTCCAGTATTGTGTTACTCGATAGTATAATATATATTGTGGTGACACTTGTTTTGTTGATCACTTGACATGTTACCACTTGACACCTGATGCCTGCATATTATTACTTAACACCTGCATGTTATAACCTGACATCTGTATGTTATCACCTAAAATCTGCTATGCTAACACTTGACTCATAATTACATTATGGGAATGTAATAACTGATATCCTGAAATGTCCATGTTACTCTTATACTCCTATATTCCTATTACTCATGTACCATGCTCCTGCTCATTCATGTAATCTGATAATTATAAATAACCGGTAATAAAAAGGTCCCTTACCTTGAGTAAGGAGAAACTGATGGAGGTCAATTGGTGATTTTGTTTACAATGACATTAGGTATATTGTGCAACTAAAACTTTGGTCTGCCTGTAGGCCTCCAGGTGTTTCACGGGGTGTGCTGCCACCCTGATTATTATACCTCTTTCTGGGGCATACAATAAGACCCTTTGTCTCTGCTTCGCCTCGTAGTAAGTTCCATAATAGCAACGAAACATCTTGTGTCATGGTCCCAGATATTCACAAGACCCATTGTAAGCATAATTCATTT
The DNA here is from genome assembly GCA_038442645.1 of Agave tequilana. Lineage (NCBI taxonomy): Eukaryota > Viridiplantae > Streptophyta > Magnoliopsida > Asparagales > Asparagaceae > Agave > Agave tequilana. The sequence continues at coordinate 100,708 of JAVJIF010011054.1, read as the reverse complement.
GTTTCCTCATCAGTTTCTAATAACCAACCTGGACTTACTCATATATGGATGTATGTGTGTTGAGTTGTATGTCAGGACACATACCTAGATATATGGGTCAGATGAATATAATAATAAGATGCTAATTAATAATTCTCTATTCGTTTTGCAATTCGAGTTGTATGACCTCAGATTACGGTGACATGAGATATAAGGTATATATATAAGGGTTTTCTTGTTTGGAATATTCCTTTGACATGCTAGTCATATGAAACCGTAAACTGAGCTTGTACAGCTGGTTTTGTCCGCATTCGATTTTATCAGTTTTATTAGTTTTATACTGTTTTCTTAGTTTAGAAGACAGCTTGGGTTGTATGAACTCATGCTATGGTAACATGATGTATATGGTATATATTTGAGAGTTTCCTTGCTTTGATTATTCCTTCAACGTACTAATCTTACAGAGCTGTAATTTGATCTTGTACAATTAGTTTTACCACATTTACTTTACTTAATGTCTCTCTACCTACTCATGCATGTCTGCACTCATGACACTATTTTCAAGTCATGCTTTTCAATTCAAATTTATCGATACATGTGTGCTTGTCTATGCACGCCACTTTGCACTCATCTTACCAATCGTTGGGCAACTTTCTGAGTCCCTTGGACCTGCATGTCGAGATCCTGGAGCTTGGACTATGGTAGACTTCTTGTTGGTCAGAGTTACGCAGCGATAGCGTGGTGGATAAGCAGTTGATCGTCTGGGCTCTTTTCTTCTAGGCCTCCCTGCTCGGCTCTTGAGTTTCTTTTTATAACTCAAGGGCATCCTTTGTAGTATTCATACTTGTATATCTCCTTGTATTCTTACTTTTGCGCCTCCGGGTAATGTAATATGCTTATAATATTCTGTTACATCCTATGATAATTTTGTAATTGTGCTCTTAAGTTGGAATGTATAATGCACCACGCACTTCTCTACTCTGACTCTTGCATGTACTGATGCTTAGCATATATATATATGTGTGTGTGTGTGTGTGAGTATTTTCGTCCTACGTATATCATCACAGTAACGTCTCTATACTCGCGGGATCGGGGCGTTATAGGATGGTATCAGAGCTCAGGCTCTCATATCCTCAGTATAACCAGTCGGCAAATTAATGGTAAAGAAATTTGCAACTGGAATGCATGAGTCTAGATTATCATTTCTTTTTAATCGACCTTCCTTTGATTCCTGAACCCCTTCCATCTTTTTACTTTCTAGTTCTCATTATCTTTATACCAGCTTTGGATATAGGTAGACAGGAGATATAGCGGCAGGTAAAATGTGGTACACTCTCATCCTATTCTGACATTCTTTGATTTGAGTACATAACATTGTCTTAATCGGATAGTTCTACTATTTTGTATTCTACTCTTCTTTGTATGGACATTCTATGGGGATCAGTATTGAAAGTGGGGTAGTAATCAATAATATAATCAGAAGCGTCAGTGTGAAATGAATTTTCGGATTTAGGATTTCTGCCAGACAAAACTATGGTGTTTTCTATTTATATTTCTCCAGGAACGATCGCGATCTCTTCTATCAACTTCACAAAGCTCGAGTATTCTCAGAACTGATCTGGAGTCAGGCTATAATCTAGAAGATGATATTCAGGACTCACTATGATTATTTTAAATTTTTGATTATGCTTTTCAGAGTAATCAACGTCCAGCATTCTGAACTCATTATTCTTGGCTTTCTTTATTTATTTGCGATCAGTTTATCGGGTTTTCTATATCTACGGTATTTTGGTCCACTCCCAGAGTGAAGAGAACTGGCAGAACATCTAGTAATCTTGTTATTGACACTTCGTTAGGAACAACTTCACGCCTAGCAGAATAAGTATGAGTTCTAATAAATATTATTGCATTCTTGGGTCTCGTCATTTTGAAAGAAGTAATCTTCATTGATTCTAGCAGAATCTTGGCAGTGAACATTTGGCCAGTTCCTAAGTCAGTTTCATTTCATTATTCAGAGAGGGTTAGTTCACTAAAGTTCTAGCAGGATTCTCTTACTAACAGATATCAGGGCAGTATTAATATGGCACCGTCTGAAGCCTTTATACGGCTGAAAGTGCAGAAGATGTCCAAGTCCCAAGTTTATTGTTCAGTCGAGTTATGTGTAACCCTCGGTTATTCATATCTTAATTGGTATAATACCTATCCATATCCTTTCTGTGTTCATCTTCCCCTTATCGAAATTTCGAGGATGAAATCTTTATAAGATGGATGGATTGTAATACCCTGTTCCCGAAATATGTACTAAGATACGTGTTCTAATTTTTTGATCATATTTTCTTATTTCTCCCTGTATTTGTTTTTATTCTTATGATTATTTATATTATTATCTGATATCGGATTCATATTTCAGCCTTAGAGTCAGCCCTAGTCTGAGCTGGGGACCCGATCCCAATGTACTGCTCGATTTGATCTTTTTACTAGTCAGATTTGACCTATTTTAGTTTCAAATACTGTTTTTCAATATTTTAGATTTTTCATGATTTTTTGAAATTTTCTGAAATATATGCATTTTGTCCTGACATATTTTTTGAAATTTTTTCTGAAATATATGATGCAGATTCATATATGCAGACTAATAATACCCTGATGGCCACCTGAACGAGTCAACAACCTACACCGGTCTTTACCCTAACAGTGACCCCTTGGGAGCCTCCTGAAAGATCGAGCCTCTCCCACATTAACTGATCGAAGTCAGTCTATAATGGGACCTACCTTGATGGCCACCCGAGTGAGCCATAGCCTACACGGGTCTTCACCCTGACAGTGACCTCTCAGAGAACCTCTTGAAAGATGGAGGCTTGCTCATAATGACTGCTTGGAGTTAGCCTACAATAGGTATTACCCTGATGGCCACCAAACGAGTCAACGCCTGCACGGAGAAAGTATACCTAGAGGGGGTGAATAGGTGTAGTGCTAATCTAATAATCAATAATGCAGAATTAAAATCTTTTACACTATCACAATAAATATTCAAAGAGTGAAGCCGAATTTCTGGTGAAGAGCTCTAGAACTTCTCATCAAGATTCCTCTTTTATAAGAGTTGAGGTGCTTCAATAGCTCTCTTGGATCAATACAAGTGTGTGCACACAAGTAATATCAAGCATGTATAAATAAACAATAATAGCAATGTAAGATATAAAGATAGTATAATTTAGAGAGAAATAATCAAATGCAAACACAAAGATATGTTTTGAGGTTCGAGCACCAAGCTCTACGTCCCCGCCTTTACCTAGAAGGATTTTAACTCTCTTTAGTAAGGACTCCACAAAGGATACAACCCCTACACAAGAAGCGAGTACTAAGCCAGGGCACAAAGCCTATGCACAAAGCAATAACCTCTACACAAGGGAGAAGGAACAAATATAAAACACAAAGCAAAATATGGGTTACAACACTTAGTGATCACAAAGATCACAAATAATACCTCTCATAATACAAGATCTTAAAGGATAGATTTTGCAATGAATAGCTCAAGCTTGTGAGAAAATAAAAATTTTGAAAAAATCAGAAATCCCGTGTAGGCTATGGACAAGTTCAATTTTAGGAAAAGAAAAAAGTTTTTATACAAAAGAAAATTTGAAAAAGTTTATAAAAAGAAGTGTAAAAGAAAAAAATTTAAAACAACCTACGTTAGTAAATCCTCCCCCACGCTTATCTCATGTATTGTCCTCAATGCATCGTGAATGTGTATATACATGAAACAAATGGGAAGGGAAAAAAATTACCATATGGTGGTGGCTCCAGTGGTGGTCTGATTGGGCCAAGCGTTGCTACCCAATCAAGATATCGTGAATCTTGCAGAAACCCACCATTGACCTTTCTAATATGACCCAGTAAAAGAATAATTGAGTGAATGGTCTTATTTAAAAATTTATCCCCATCTAATTTCCAATTTTCAAAAATAATTACCGAGTCATTTTCTTCAACATCCTTGTCCAACAATGAAGTGTGATTTTGAGAGATGATTTATTTGGACTCAAATGGAATAGGAATAAAAACCGATACCGACTCAGAAATTTGACTCAGACCAAGTCGAGATTAAAAAGGGGAAGTCGAAATTGGTTCAAAATGGGGTCCAAACCAAAGAATTGATGTTCACACACTTTCCCCATTAATGAAGCGTGATCATAAGCTATTGGTGATTCAATTTCACGGTGTACAGGTACAGGATTCAATGTTGACTTTGAAATATAGAAAAAATCTTGTAAAGATACCAGAGTCATTATTGAATCAAAAAGTGAAATGAAATTACCAACTTGACGTTCAGGATTACTTTCAAGCTTAAGTTCAATTTCGGAAAAAGGATAACTTGTCAAAATGTCAAGGTGGTTTTCAAAATTTTGGGCAAGTTCAAAAGGATGTAAGGAAATTGAATCTTAATTTTCGTCCACGGAAGGAATGTGAATGGGTGAAATGATCGAATCAGTTTCAAGAATTATGGGAATCAAAACTGGCTCAAGAACGTTACTTAGTTCAGGTAACACTATAGGAGCCTATATTGATTCAAGGATTGGACTCGAATCGATAAATTGAAGCTCAGGTTCACATTCATCTTCAAGTTCAATTTCAGGAATTGGATAACTTCTCAAACTATCAAGAATTTGATGTTGGTCAAGTTCAGGTTGGTATGATGAAATTGAAGCTGGATTTCCAAAATGACATGATTCTTGAGTCATATGAACATCTGACGGACATGAAAACTTATTCATATTTTGTATTAATCGCTCGGTCTCTTGCAGGAATTTAATAGTTTTTTCCCACAATGATTTTTCTTTGATTGGTTCTAGAAAAGAACTATATGAATTTTGGAAATTTTGTGGACATGATGAGACCATCATGTTTTCAAATTGTTTTTGGGCCTCTATTGCTTCTTTCAAAGTCCTTTGCAACGATTATTTTTCTTCAATTGGTGGTTCAGGAAAAGAAGGATAGGAAGCAGAATCAGGGAATGAATATTGTGAAAATTGTGGACAATGTGGTTGACAATTTGACTTGGGGAGGTGAATCCCCATGAACTCTGTGAAGAGTGAAAATTATTTTGAAAATTATAATCATAGGATGAGGATATGGGTCATATTGAGTCAGATAATCCGAACTCGGCATATATGGTTGGTTCATGTTGTACATAGCCGGGTTGTGAAATCACGTAAAGGGGGGTGAATAGGTGTAAAGCTAATCAATAAACAATTTAAAAATGAGATGATGCAATAATAACTCAAAGTAAGATTAGAAACCGGATACCCTGTTAAGGGCTCTGAACTCCTTCCTCGTGATTCCTCTGAATAAGAGTTTGAGGTGCGCAATGCAATCTTGTTATGAGAGTATAGATCGACAATATAAGAATGAATAAATAAAAAGTAAGAAACACAAGTAAGCCAATCGCAAACACAGAGATTTGTTTCGAGGTTCGAGCACCCAGCTCTACGTCTCCGCCTTCACCCAGAAGAATTTCCGATCCACTAGAATTTCCACAAAGGATTACAATCACTAGGGAGTACCCAACTCCTCAATCACACTCCTCTAGTCCAGAGGTAGTGTAGTCACAAGTACAATAATCACTTGGTGATAAAAAGACCACAAACTCTCTTTTGAAAAACTTTTTTTTACAAAACTCTAGAGAATAATATGTAGGATTGAAGCTCAAGCTTTGTAAGTGAAAATAAAACAAAGTAGAAGAGAGATTTGATTCAAAAACTTCAGAAATAAATCAGAGATTAGAGCATAAAAACTGAGAGTGAAAACTACTTTCAAGAATACTCAAACTTTGAAATTTTTGCAATAGTTGTAGTGATTCTCCTCAACCACAACCACCCCTATTTATAGGATTTAGGTAGGGGTCAAAGGGTACATGTTTATTTTGACTAATTAGGAATAATATGACCAAAAACCAGGCTAAAACCACGTTTTAAGCTTAAAATAACGTTTTAAAACAGGTTAAAAAAACTAGCGTTTGGCAAGAAAAGCCAAGCACGGTCGACCGGCCGGTTGACCAGTTTTCAAAAATAATGATTGTTGGCTGACTCTGGTCGACTGCCCGGTCGACCGTCCCAAACTGAGAGTTTGGGTCAGTCAGTCGGTCGACCGCTTGGTCGACCGTCATGGGGTCCGGTCGACCGCCCGGTCGACCAGGGAACGTGCACACATGTACACCCCTTGGGTCAGAACTGCGGTCGACCGCGCGTCAACCGTTCTGACCTGTAATAGAGCCGGTCGACCGCCCAGTCGATCGCAACAGGTTGTAAGCTGAAAAACAGTTAGAAATTTGATTTGAAGATTATGTTATTTTCAAAGCGATTTTTGTAAAAGGCTTTGTAAAATACAATAAGCTAAGTATGCATATACTGAAATAGGACTTTAAAGTATTTTAAACAAGAGTCAAAAATAATCTTTTGAAAACACGTGCAATTTTGTGTGTGCAGGGTATTTGAGCTTCAATACAATATACTATTCTTTAACAAACTAACAACATAAAGATCCATAGGTAGGCGTCTCTGAACCGCGTTGCTGAGCTAGAGTCTCCTATCCTATGAGTGAGTCCTCTTGCGCCATCAACCTTGTAACATGCTTTAGAATGCTTGAGCCATCAAGACTTGTACAAATCTGAAATTCATTCTAGAACCTCTATTAGTACCAAATAGCTTTTATATGGTTTGTTATCATCAAAACGCATAAAATGGAGAGTGTAACATTTAGGCCAACAATCTCCCCTTTTTTGATGACGACAAAACATATAAGCTATAACACAAGATATAGAAGGGAGGTAAAAACTCTCCCTCAAATAATGTTATATTAAACAAGTATACTATACTAAAACATGAAACCATAATGAAAGAATAAACATGAAAACATATTCTTTGATATAAAATAAACTTATTATTTGAGAACAAAACACATGACAAACATATTTCTCCCCCTTTTTGTCATACATCAAAAAGGGATAGATTGGTATGAAAACTCTTTAGTCAATAACACAAACATTGAGTTCACCACATATAAAGGAAAATCTATTAAAATCAAGTGGTTTAGTGAAAATATCGGCAAGTTGAAAATCAGTCGAAACATAATCAATATCAAAATCATCTTTCTCAAAATGATCTCTAAGAAAGTGATATCTAATCTCTATGTGCTTGGTCTTACTATATTGATTTGCATTCTTAATCATATGAATTGTACTAGTATTATCACAAAAAATTTTAATATAGTCATAATGCAAATCATAATCAAGGAGAGTATGTTTCATCCAAAGGACTTGAGCACAACATGCCCCAGCCGCAAGATACTCCGCCTCGACGGTTGAGAGGGCTACCGAATTTTGTTTCTTGGAAGACCATGAAACAAGACATTTACCAAGAAATTGACATGTTCCACTAGTACTCTTCCTATCCACTCTACAACCCGCATAGTCGGCATCCAAAAAACTCGTCATTGAGAATTGTCCGGTCTTCGGATACCATAGACCCATTCCAATAGTGCCCTTAAGGTATCGAATAATGCGTTTTACCGCAATCAACTGGGTTTCTTTAGGACAAATTGGAATCTAGCACAAAGACACACACTAAACATGATATCTAGCCTACTAGCCGTTAAATACAGCAAACTACCAATCATGCTTCTATATAATCTTATGTCTACACTCTTACCTTGGTCATCCTTGTTAAGCTTGGTTGTGGTAGCCATGGGAGTGTTGCAAGTTTTTGAGTCTTCAAGTCCAAACTTCTTGATGAGTTCCTTAGTGTACTTGACTTGACTTATGAAGATCCCATCACTCCTTTGCTTGATTTAGAGTCCAAGAAAATAGTTCAATTCACCCATCAAAGACATCTCAAATTCATGTTGCATACATGATTCAAACTCCTTGCAAAGTAATTCATTAGTAGAACCAAAAATTATATCATCAACATATATTTGTACAATAAGAATGTCACTACCAACATGTTTAGTAAATAATGTGGTGTCTACTTTGCCCTTAACAAAATCATTTGATAGAAGAAAAGTAGAAAGTCTTTCATACCAAGCTCTTGGAGCTTATTTTAAACCATACAATGTTTTATCTAGTTTGAAAATAAAATTTAGATGTATATGATCAACAAAACCGGGGGGTTGTTCAACATATACTTCCTCTTCAATAAAGCCATTTAAAAATGTACTTTTTACATCCATTTGAAAAAGTTTAAAAATTTTATAGGATGCATAAGCTAGTGTAATCCGTATAGCTTCTAGCCGTGCTATGGGTGCAAAGGTCCCCTCAAAGTCGATTCCTTCAACTTGAGTATAACCTTGGGCCACTAACCTAGCCTTATTCCTAACAACATTTCCTGACTCATCCAACTTGTTCCTAAAAATTCACTTAGTACCAATAGTTGGTCTATTATGGGGTCTAGGAACAAGATGCCAAACTTGGTTGCGCTCAAATTGATTTAGCTCTTCTTGCATAGCAAGCAACCAATATGAGTCACCCTCAGCTTTGAGGATATTTTGGGGTTCAACAATATGAGATATGAATGCATAATGCCCACACAAATCATGGAGTTTGGAGCGAGTGGTTACCCCTTTTGATACATCACCTATGATGAGATTTTTGGGATGATTTGTAGCATATCTCCAATCTTTAGGAAGTGGTTTGATGGTTCCACTTCATCCTTTTGAACTTCACCATTTGGTTATTGCTTGTCTTCTTGAATGGGTAAGTCCTTCAAGGATATTTTCTCCATGTCTTCACTAAAGAATCAATCTCTACAACATTCTTAACAAATGCATTAGATTCCTCAAATTTAACTTGCATAGATTCTTCAATTGTAAGAGATGATTTATTGAATACTCTATATACTTTGCTAGTACGAAAATAGCCAACAAAAATTGCTTCAAAAGCCTTAGCATCAAATTTGCCCAAATTATCTTTGGTGTTCAAAACAAAACATTTGCTTCCAAAAACTTTAAAATACGAAACATTTGGTTTTCTCAAATGATAGATTTCAAAGGAAGTTTTGAAAGTATTTTTACACAAGTAAATTCGGTTCGATATATAGCATGCGGTGTTTACGGCCTCGGCCCATAAGTATTGAGGGAGCCTGTATTCACTTATCATGGTCCTAGCCATTTCTTGAAGAGTTCTATTCTTCCGTTCAACTACTCCATTTTTTGTGGAGTTCTAGGACATGACATTTCATGCTTAATTCCATTTTCATCACAATAAGTCATAAAGAATTGGTTGACAAACTCACCACCTCTATCACTTCTTATGCGTAAAATCGAAAATCCTTTTTCTTTTTCAACCCTTTTTCGAAAAATCTTAAAATGCGAAAAAGTTTAATCTTTATGCTCCAAAAGAAAATCCATGCGAAACGAGAGAAATCATCGACTAAAACCAAAACATATCTATTTTCATTTAAACTTTTAGTTTTAGTTGGTCCAAAAAGATCCATGTGGATCAATTCTAATGGCCTAGATGTCATAATATTCTTGATTAGTTTGAAAGAAGACTTGGTTTGTTTTTCAAGTTGGCACGCACCACAAATGCGGTCATTTTCAAACTTCAAATAAGGAATACCCTTCACCAATTCCTTAGAGTTGATTCTAGAAAGATGATCAAAAGAAGTATGGCCTAATCTTCAATGCCATAACCATGAAATATCTCATCAAAAGCGTTTAAACATTTTGTAGTGCAATCCAAATTAAGCATATCAATAATGTAGACATTATTTTCACGAAATCCAGTGAGAATACAATCATTGGTTTTACAATCAAAAATATTGCAAGAAGATTCATCAAAAATAACTTTGAGACCGCGATCACATAGTTGACTAATACTAAGTAAATTATGTTTAAGCCCATCAATAAGAACTACATTTTCAATTAAAGGAGATGTACCAATCTTGATGTTGTTACCTATACCGATGATGGTGCCCTTAGAGTCATCTCTGAAGGTGACGATGCCACCTTCAACATACCTCGATAGGGTTACAAAATTGTTGATGTCCCATATCATGTGCCTTGAGCAACCGCTATCAAGGTACCACCGCTCCTTACGTCTTGGAGTCTTGGTGTGTACTATATCAAACAATTAAAAGGTTAATTTTGGTACCCATATTTTCTTGGGTCCTAATACTTTAGTGTTTCGAACCCAAATATGATTATTCATACTATTTATATGATCATAACAAAATTTGGCTAAATGACCATTCCGGCCAAAATAAGTACATTTATAAATTCTTTCATATTTAAAAGCATAATGAGCATGTGGTTTATGAACATGTGATTTGTGAACATGTGGTGTTTTAGCATGATTGACATGTGATGTGTTGGCATGATGAACATGTGGAGTTTTAGCATGTGATAGTTTATCATGTTTAATATGTGAAGAGTGCATGTATTTCTTTGAAAACATTTCTTCTGGTTTAGTATTGTTAAATGCACATTCTTTTAAAACATTTCCCAATCATTTATTCTAGTTTTTAACATAGAAATCTCATTTTCATCAATTTTAGGATATTTAGCTTTACATGCAACTCTATAGGCATCAAAATCTCTTTGTGTTGAAATAATAGAGGAAGATAATTCATCTTTTTCTTTTGTAAAAATAGCAATTTGGTTGTTAAGCATTTCATTTTCCTTTTTCAACTTTAAACAATCTTCCTTCTTAGAATCAAAACTTTCTGAAAGTTCAATGAAAGCTTGTAATAACACTTCTTTGCTTATTTCAATATCATCATAAGATGGTTTGAAAGTTACCTTAGGTGTGTTTGCCATGAAACACATGTTGGCCGTGTCAACTTCATTATCGGATTCACTTTCCGAATCCCAAGTGGCTTTGAACGCCTTCTTTACAAATGGCTTCTTTTGCTTCATGGAGGAAGATATCTTGTTCTTGAAATCCGGACATTCGGCCATGATGTGTCCAGGTTTCTGACAGTTGTAGCATGTGATCTTCTTCTCCTCCTTCCCTTCCCGTCGCCTTCTATGGTTGAGCTTTTTCTTATGGTACATTCTTTTTACATTTCGCACAAGAAGATATAGCTCTTCATCTTCTTCTTCATCTTCTTCATCATCGAAGATGGTGAAGGTAGACTTGAAAGCAATAGACTTTTTCTTTTGAGGCGCCGCTTCTTCTCTAGCCTTTTTCTCCATCTCATGAGTCTTAAGATTACCAATAAGACTTATGAGCTCCATCTCGTCTATGTCGTTCAATTCCTTTAAGGTGGTAGCTATAATTTCCCATGATGAAGGGAGTGCACGAATCACCTTACGCACCTTTTGGTCGTTATTGATTTCATCACCTAGAGAAGCAAGAGCATTTGTGATTTTAGTAAACTTAGTGATCATATCATCAATAGATTCATTTTCTTGCATTCTAAAACATTCATATTGGGAATGCAAGAGATCAATTTTAGCTCTCTTGACTTGTGATGTTCCCTCATGAGTGACCAATAAGTGTTGCCAAATCTCATAGGCGGATTTGCAAAAGATGGCCCGTGTTAAGTCATCCTCATTTAATGCTAAAAGTAAGGCATTTTGAGCCTTTGAATTTGCATCAAGTTCCTTAGAGGTAAGATCGGACCAAGTGTCCTCCTCACCTACGGGTGCACTATAGGGCTTGGTCAAAGACTTAGCAACTCGGCTACCTAGAGATTGCAAAAATATGTTTATCCTAACTTTTCATATGGGAAAGTTGAGTCCATCAAATTTGGGTGGGGTCTTAATGATATCGGCCATCTTTACTAGTGTATGAATGAAGATATGAAAATAGTGATTAGCAACTTGTAGGATCTCTCTAAGGATGTAAAGCCAAAAATTAGAGTCCTAGCTCTGATACCAGTTGAAATCACCTAGAGGGGGGTGAATAGGTATAATGCTAATCAATGTACAATTTAAAAATAAGATGATGCAACGATCACTCAAAGTAAGATTAGAAGCCGGATACCCCGTGAAGGGCTCTGAACTCCTTCCTCGTGATTCTTCTAAATAAGAGTTTGAGGTGCGCAATGTAATCTTGTTGTGAGAGTATAGATCGACAATATAAGAATGAATGAATATAAAGTAAGAAACACAAGTAAACCAATCGCAAACACCGAGATTTGTTTCGAGGTTCGAGCACCCAGCTCTACGTCTCCGCCTTCACCCAGAAGGATTTCCGATCCACTAGAATTTTCATAAAGGATTACAATCACTAGGGAGTACCTAACTCCTCAATCACACTCCTCTAGTCCAGAGGTAGTGTAGCCACAAGTACAATAATCACTTGGTGATAAAAAGACCACAAACTCTCTTTTGAAAAACTTTTCTTTACAAAACCCTAGAGAATAATATGTAGGATTGAAGCTCAAGGTTTATAAGTGAAAATAAAACAAAGTAGAAGAGAGATTTAATTCAAAAACTTCAGAAATAAATCAGAGATTAGAGCACAAAAACTGAGAGTGAAAACATCTTTCAAGAATACTCAAACTTTGAATTCTTTACAATAGTTGTTGTGATTCTCCTCTACCCCAACTGCCCCTATTTATAGGATTTAGGTAGGGGTCAAACGGTAAATGTTTAATTTGACTAATCAGGAATAATATGATCAAAAACCAGCCTAAAATCACGTTTTAAAATTAAAACAACGTTTTAAAACAGGTTAAAAAAACTAGGCGTTTGGCCAGAAAAGCCAAGCACGGTCGACTAACCGGTCGACCGGTTTTCAAAAATAATGACCGTTTGCTGACTCCGATCGACCGCCCGGTCGACCATCCTAAACTAAGAGTTTGGGTCAGTCAGTCGGTCGACCGCTCGGTCGGCCATCATGGGGTCCGGTCGACTGCCCGGTCGACCGGGAAACGTGCACACATGCACACCCCATGGGTCAGAACTGCGGTCGACCGCGCGGTCGACCGTTCTGACCTGTAATAGAGCCGGTCGACCGCCCGATCGACTGCAACAGGTCATAAGCTGAAAAACAGTTAGAAATTTGATTTGAAGATTATGTTATTTTCAAAGGGATTTTTGCAAAAGGCTTTATAAAATACAATAAGCTAAGTATGCATATACTGAAATAGGACTTTAAAGTATTTTAAACAAGAGTCAAAAATAATCTTTTAAAAACACGTGCAATTTTGTGTGTGTGTGTAGGGTATTTGAGCTTCAATACTATATACTATTCTTTAACAAACTAACAACATAAAGATCCATAGGTAGGCATCTCTGAACCGCGTTGCTGAGTTAGAGTCTCCTATCCTATGAGTGAGTCCTCTTGCCCATCAACCTTGTAACATGCTTTAGAACGCTTGAGCCATCAAGACTTGTACAAACCTGAAATTCATTCTAGAACCTCTATTAGTACCAAATAGCTTTTATATGTTTTGTTATCATCAAAACGGCATAAAATGGAAAGTGTAACCTTTGGGCCAACAGGTTGGAGTTATCCGAGTCAAATGAGGTCAGGGTGAAATATGGATTCATATTATGATTGAAAGAATTATTGTTTTTAAAATCCATTTCACAATATACAAAAAATAAAACAAACAAACAAATAAACAAACAAACAAAGATAAAGAAAAAGAAAACAATCCTATGCTAGGGTTGACTTAGACCTAGACGTCTCCTAACTGGTTAGACTGTCCACGGGGGGTATATTGTCAGAATTTGATCACGAGTTAATCGGCCAGGTAGGGGCAAGATCAATGGGAGGTATCCGTGCCGGAGCAACATGTCTAATTATGCCAAACCACTGTTCTTCGAGATTTCGCCTCTCAATCTCCAACCTTAGACACCGATTTGACAAGAGTCAACTTCTAACAACTTCCCCCTTAGGTCAATCTCCTAAATGAGTCCGAGATGTCACTAGGGATCAACTTCTAGCAAATTTTATTTAGGCTTGGGTTGTGTGAGTGAGAGGTGATTTTTGGGCTAAGGGAGGGTAATGACTTCCCCACCTTATGTTGTATTGGGTTTTGCCCTTACGTTCAATTCGGGCAAGTGTGCAATATAGATAATGTAGGATCTATATTCAAGCAACACAAACACTAGAGGGAGGTGAATAGTGTTTATAAATTTTTAAATAAAACTACTTGCAGGAAATAAAAATTCACAAGATAAAACACAGAAAAATGTAAACGCAAAGACAAGAGATTTATCCTGGTTCGGTCCTTGTGACCTACGTCCAGTTCCCAAGCAATCTGATTGGTCGCTAATGTTGCATATTTAGTATCATATTTCCATACTTATTATAGAATAAAATCTGCATTGTCCTAATTAAATGTTTAATTTATTTGCAGGCCCATTCCTTAAGGAGATGAAGAGAAATGAGCCCAAAAGCCCACCAAATTCTGAAAATCAGAATTAATTCGAGCTCAGTAAATCAGGGCAAATTCAAGAGGTTGAAAATCGGTTGAGAAGAATCCTCTCAGAATCGATCGGTTAAAGCCAAGAATCAAAGGCCATTTCGTCACAATCCTTGACTCAAACGAGAAAACCAACTGAAGATAAATGCAGAAGAAAAAATCAGGGAGACCCACCAACAGGGTGTGGCCACCTGGCCACACCCTGGCCGCGGAAACGCGGCCAAAGCCGCGTTTTCGTGGCTTGGTTAAGAAGTTAGGGGGAGCGTTTGCTCCCCCAATCTTCCCGGGATTCTCCTCTTATGGGTTTTGCCTATAAATACAGGTTTCAGCTGAGCAAAAAGGGACGACCATGCAGAGATAGGATTTAGTCTAGTTTTCACTCTTTGTAGTTTAGGTTTTTGTTTTCTTTTATGTAATTGTAATTTGTATGTAAGCTTAGGTTAGATTGAGATTCATGTAAGTAAGAGAGAGAGGCTTATGTTGAGAGTGACACCGATGTACCCTCCTCCTTTCTTCCATTGTTTCTGCCAGCAATAAAGATAAATACTTTTTTTATGTTCGTCTCTTTACTTTTGTTTTCTTTTTCCTTTTCCTCTTTCTACTTCACCTCTTTTGGTTTTGATGAGAATGCAAGTGAATCCAGAAGCATAAGTATAACAACGTTTTTGTGAGTGCCAACGATACTTCATGAAGATGTTCTCCTCCTCAAGATCCGTATCACTTCATTCTTGCTCGGCTTGATGATATAATGCGAACGGGGACTGAGCTCGATCCTATGACTTATGCGTTGAATGCCTCCGAAGCAAGGTAGAACATGCAATGGTTCCAGGTAAGTCATCAACCAAATTAGGTGAGTACTTCTTTAATCTTCTTTCTTTTCTTTTATTTTTAGTTTAGATCACCAACACGATTTCTTTCACATCTTCCAAATCTTTCTTTTCCAATTCATTTGTACATAGTCATTTTTTGATTTTCTCCACCTTCTCTATCTATCGCTCTCTTTTTAACTTTAACATAACTCTTTTTCATTTTTATTTCTTAAAACAAAGAAGAACCTTCGTTTTTCTTCACAAAGATTTCAATAAAAACCTTGAAAGCTTCTATCGCAAACCCTCCTTGTGGATCACGACCCGCATAGCCACTTGCTATCGCGGTAAGAATTGAGCACTTGCACATGTTTATTCTTAAGTTCTGAAATACTGTATTTTCTGTTGCAGGTAAAGCCCAATCAAATTTTGGCGCCGTTGCCGGGGAGGGTAATGGTTTTTATTGAAATCTGGTTTTATTGAATTTTTAGAACTAAAACGAATTTTCTTCTCTGTTGCAGGTTATAGGGCAAGCAAAGCAGGAAAAAAGGATTGCAGAAACATATAAGTGGTCTTGGGCCTCTATTCCAGAAAACAGAGACCAAGTACCCTCTGAATTGCCGCGTTTGCTCGACTTTAGTCGCGTTTCCGCGGCAAGGAAGAGTTCACTACTAACTGTCTTTTTTGCAGGGCTGCTTGTTTTGCAAAATTCTAGTTTTCTGCAACTTTATTTCTTATATGCCATCACCAAAAGCCTGCTAATAAATCAACAGTAAAACATTTGTTGAAAAAGTTAAAAAATTGATTAGACGTTTGCATTTTAGGCACGTGTCTTTTCAATTCATTTACTTTACTGTTGAAGAGTGCTGGAGTAAGGTACGTTCGCATTGCATTTAGAATAGGACTCATCTCTTGGTTGATTTACATCGCTTTGAGTGAATCTTGTTTACATATCTTGTACACTTGCACAAACTGATCTTAAGCGCACTACCCATAACAAGATAAGGTGGGGATTTAATCACCCTTCCTTGACCCAAAAATCAGATTCCAAGCACTCACTAACCCGAGCGTAACTAAAAATGAGTAGACGTTGGCCCTAGGGACATCTCGGACTCAATTAGGAGATTATCCTAAGGGGGAAAGGTGTTGGAATTTGACTCCTGTCAAATCAGTGTCTAGGAAAGGGATTAAGGGCCGAAAGCCCGAAGGTTGGTGATTATTTAATTAAGGAACGTCTTTAACGGAAAACCTCCCACCAATCTTGCCCTGACCTGGCTGATTAGCTTGTGGTCAAAGTCTGCATTAGACCTCCCGTGGACAGTCTAATCAGTTAGGAGTCGTCTAGGTCATAGGTCTACCCTAACTTAGGTTAGATTTTTTTCTTTTTTGTTTGCTTATTTGTTTGTTTTTCTTTCTTTTTGTTTGTATTCTATTGTGTGATATGGCTTATAATAACAATTTTTTCAATTTTAATAGTAATCCATATTACACACCGACTTCATTTTCGGATATTACCAACCTGGCATATCATAACTTTAACCAATCTAGTGTGCCGGATTGGTCTTATCCGAACCAATATAACCCATGTCCCCAATCTTATAACCATAATTTTCATGATAATTTCAACTCTTCACAGAGTCAATGGGGATTCACCTCCCCCGAGCCCAATTTTCAACCAACTTGTCCTCCTTCTCCACCTAGTCCACAGTATTTTCAAGATTCATACTCAGTTCCACCAGTCCAAAATAGAAAACTATCAATTTTGGAAATGAGTATGCGTGAGTCCACACAAAAATCCCAAAATCTGATGGACTCACAATTTCACCACCAATTCCAAAACAACACTTCATCTTTTCAACAAGACTATGAACCCATCAACTATGAAAAGATGCTTGAAGCCATGACTCAGGCTCAAAACGCTCGTAATCGTGACATAGATATGATGGTCCAATCTATACGTTCCCACCGTTTGACCAGTTCTGATGTCACTAACCATTTTGTTAGAGCCAAAGAGTCATGTTGTTTTGGAAATCAAGGTTCTATTTCAGAACAATCATTTGAACTTGCCCAAACTCCAAATGATATTGATAGTTTGGCAAGTTATCCCTTGCCTGAAATCGAACTTAAAAATGAATATGATCATGAACCTCAACTTAGTGATTCAATTCTACTTCCTGATTCAATTATGACTCCGGTGTCTTCACTTGATTTCAATCTTTCGCCCGAGTCAACATTGGATCATGTGCCAATTCATAATGAAATTGAATCACCCATTTTTGATGATCATATTGAACTTGACCAATTTTACACTTTTGAAAATCCTATAGACAAATTGGCAAGTTCTCATTTTTATGACATTGAACTCAATGAGAAATGTGACCTAGATTCTCAAATCTGTGATCCAGTTCAAATTCCCGAATCAATACTGACTCCTGTTTTGTTACCGGACATGAGTAATATTTTAGAGTCAGTTTTGATTCCCACACCTTATCATCCTCAAACCAATGGGCAAGTTGAGGTTTCAAATAGACAAGTCAAGCTTATATTGGAGAAAACTGTGAACCAAAACCGGAAAGATTGGTCCATCAAACTTGTAGATGCTCTATGGGCCTACAGGACCGCTTTCAAGACGATTCTAGGAATGTCTCCCTATAGGTTAGTCTATGACAAACCATGTCACTTACCCGTTGAGTTAGAGCACCGAGCCTTATGGGCAATCAAGCAGTTGAATTTCGACTTAACTAAGGCCGGTGACCTTCGGAAATTACAAATTTTCGAATTGGAGGAATTGAGAAATGAAGCCTATGAAAATGCTAGGATCACTAAAGAGAGAGTTAAGATTTTCCATGACAGGAACATCATAAGAAAAACCTTTGTCCCCGGACAAAAAGTCTTACTCTATAATTCTAGGCTTCATCTTTTTCCAGGAAAATTGAAATCGAGATGGACTGGGCCATTCGTTGTAAAAACCGTGTTTCCACACGGTGCAGTTGAGATCAGTGACCCCAAGAATGGAAATGACTTTAAGGTAAATGGTCAACGCCTTAAACCTTTCTTGGAATCGGTGTCGGTAAATGAAACGGCAATGGGTCTTTTTGACCCAGTGTATCGGTAACTTTTCTCCTTTCCATTTTATTTCATGCACTTATACATTTCTTTCATACATTGGGGACAATGCATGAGATAAGTGCGGGGGAGGGTTCTAATGACTGATATATAAAAAAGAAAAAAATGGATATATATAAAAAATAAAAAACTTTTTGAAAGGGGTAGATAATATTTTGATATATTTTTTGTAAGAAATTAAGTCAATTTTAAGGAATAGGAGAATCATAATTAGGATTTCCTACACTTGGTCAAAATAAGATAACTTGTTTGATTTTTAGGGTCAGGAAGAAAATTTATGAAAGTAATTTAGTCTTGATATTTACCTTGATGACATATGCACACAAAATACACTTACACACTTAGGGTTTAAAAACAGAGACTCTTATGCCTTATAAAAAAAAATATGACGAAAAAGAAAAAAAAGTCTAATTATTGATTAGCTAGGTGCTTTGGCCTAAGCAAGCCTTAGTATTTATGCAAAAGATAATTAGATAAGTTTGAAAAAAAATGTGTATATAAATTCTCTGATTAAGCTGGGTATTTATGCCTCATGAAGCATAAGTATTCACGCCTAAAAAGGGTACATCGTATAAACCTTAGTTTCGTGGCCTTATCTGCCCGAGTGTTTAAGTCCTTAGGGGTGTTTTCTCACCTGGTGCCCTAAAACTGTCCGGTTTGGGTGTCACCGACTGAATGCTCGTTACATGGGCAGATTAGAAAGCCTAATGAAATTGAGGAATAAATTTCACCAAAAATAAATAAATATAAGGCATAGGAGTTAATGTTAAAGAACCCTTAGTAAACTTCACAGTCACGATGGTGCATACGACTCAGGGTAAATTAATAGACTAGATGAGAAATACAATTTGACTCCTTACTTTAATTGATGACATATTTTTGAATAGAGACTAAGTTTAGGAATGAAAAATTTGATATTCCTATAACTTATAGATTACTTAAACTCTCACAAATATACTTCAAATATTTTCTCCTTTAAAAAATAAATAAAAAATAAAAATAAATAAAAAAATAAAAAAAATGTTTTTTTCAAAAATACTAATCTTTTTCTCTTTCTTCATGGATTTTTTGGGTACAATCCACTGAAAACCCTCACGAGATAAAACTCGTCCTCTAGGGGAAACCTAGAGGTTTAACGGCTTGTTGCACATGCTCAGTGCAATTGCGCGACCTGCGAAAGTGGTCTAATAATCCTTAATATAGTTTAGTTGTTTTGCTCGAGGACGAGCAAAAGATAGGTATGGGGGTGTGATTGGTCGCTAATGTTACATATTTAGTATCATATTTCCATACTTATTATAGAATAAAATCTACATTGTCCTAATTAAATGTTTAATTTATTTGCAGGCCCATTCCTTAAGGAGATGAAGAGAAATGAGCCCAAAAGCCCATCAAATTCTGAATTAAATCAGAATTAACTCGAGCTCAGTAAATCAGGGCAAAATCAGGAGGTTGAAAACCGGTTGAGAAGAATCCTCTCAGAATCGATCGATTAAAGCCAAGAATCAAAGGCCATTTCGTCACAATCCTTGACTCAAACGAGAAAACCAACTGAAGATAAATGCAGAAGAAAAAATCAGGGAGACCCACCAACAGGGTGTGGCCACCTGGCCACACCCTGGCAGCGGAAACGCGGCCAAAGCCGCGTTTCCGCGGCTTGGTTAAGAAGTTAGGGGGAGCGTTTGCTCCCCCAATCTTCCCGGGATTCTCTCCTTATGGGTTTTGCCTATAAATACAGGTTTCAGCTGAGCAAAAAGGGACGATCATTCAGAGATAGGATTTAGTCTAGTTTTCACTCTTTGTAGTTTAGGTTTTTGTTTTCTTTTATGTAACTGTAATTTGTATGTAAGCTTAGGTTAGATTGAGATTCATGTAAGTAAGAGAGAGAGAGGCTTATGTTGAGAGTGACACCGATGTACCCTCCTCCTTTCTTCCATTGTTTCTGCAAGCAATAAAGGTAAATACTTTTTTTATGTTCGTCTTTTTACTTTTGTTTTCTTTTTCCTTTTCCTCTTTCTACTTCACCTCTTTTGGTTTTGATGAGAATGCAAGTGAATCCAGAAGCATAAGTATAACAACGTTTTTGTGAGTGCCAACGATACTTCATGAAGATGTTCTCCTCCTCAAGATCCATATCACTTCATTCTTGCTCGGCTTGATGATATAATGCGAACGGGGACTGAGCTCGATCCTATGACTTATGCGTTGAACGCCTCCGAAGCAAGGTAGAACATGCAATGGTTCCAGGTAAGTCATCAACCAAATTAGGTGAGTACTTCTTTAATCTTCTTTCTTTTCTTTTATTTTTAGTTTAGATCACCAACACGATTTCTTTCACCACATCTTCCAAATCTTTCTTTTCCAATTCATTTGTACATAGTCATTTTCTGATTTTCTCCACCTTCTCTATCTATCGCTCTCTTTTTAACTTTAACATAACTCTTTTTCATTTTTATTTCTTAAAGCAAAGAAGAACCTTCGTTTTTCTTCACAAAGATTTCAATAAAAATCTTGAAAGCTTCTATCGCAAACCCTCCTTGTGGATCACGACCCGCATAGCCACTTGCTATCGAGGTAAGAATTGAGCACTTGCACATGTTTATTCTTAAGTTCTGAAATACTGTATTTTCTGTTGCAGGTAAAGCCCAATCACAATCCGCTTGAGATTTTCCTTTCCTGATTTGGATACACCCAAAACCAATACCTTGTACACCACTTGACAAAAACACCCTTTGTCAAATGTGTACAACTCCTCTTACTCCAAGAAGACAAACACCTTGTACAACTTCTCTTCTACACCAAGAAGACGCCCTTATACAATGCTCCTCTTTGAATGATTACAATTGATCCTATAAGCCTTGAATCTGTATGTGATTGTGGAGAAGGTCTCTTATAGGTGGACTTTCAGAAATCTTCACAATAGAGTAGGAATTGGTGAAGAAACAGAAAGTGGAAGCAAGTTTTCAGAAAGACAGAATTTTGAACAAAATTTTTGGGCAGAAAACTTGAGTTTTGAATTGGTGAATTGATCCTAGGACAACATCCCTATTTATAGCTGAAATCTATAGTCAGTTAGGGAAGTTATCAATTCAAATTTGAAATTTAAAACGTTGGATAAAACACCAGAAATCACCAACTAGACAACAGTCAGAAACTGCTATTAGTCAACTAGGATATGGAGGTTAGTCAACTAGAAGAACAAAATTTTCCAAAGTGAGTCGACTAATATAGGAGGTAAGTCGACTATACTTAGAATGATACGGATAACAAGTTTCTGGAAACTATTTTTAGTCGACTATAAAAACAAGGTTAGTCGACTATGTCAAGGGTTAGTCGACTATACTTGAGGGGAAGTCGACTAATTCTGATGTCAGACAATAAACAGAGTTGGGATATTTTTGTGGAAGAAATTAGTCGACTGGGGAAACTTTCAAGTTGACTAAGGGAAAGATTAGTCGACTATAAGTTGGGTCAAGTCGACTATATTAGTATTGTGTGTGTATTCAAGGCTTTTAACAATTTCTAAAAATACACATAAATACTCAAAGTCTTCATCTGAGGTTGAGCAATCAGAACTCTGTATAAATACTTGAGATAGAGCCCCAAATGCATCTGTATCACTTTGTTATTCATCATCAAAATCTTTCAATCTTGTAGGCTTCAACATTCTCCCCCTTTTTGATGATGACAACCTGTGTTTATGAAAACTCCCCCTGCAGAGAAACTCCCCCTGTAGTAAACAGGTTATAACAAATAGATATGTAACAAGTCAAGTGTTCTTGTTCTCCCCTGCAAAAAATATTTCCATATAACAAGTGTTCCCTGCATTGTCATATCACAACATTGCCAAATATGTATCATATACACATATATCAACACAGAATTTTCTTAGTCTTAGTAGTAACAAAGAATTTTAGTAGTAACAAAGAATTTTCTCCCCCTTTGTCATTAACAAAAAGAGAAATAGCATAGATCATTAAAAGATACATTAACAATCATTGTTTTCAGAAAAAAATAGAAAAAGTCAAGTACAATAAAAACTAAAAGAGTCACAACAAAAAGAAAAATACAAAAAGAGAGGCAAGAAATGCCAAAAACGAAACACTTAGCAAAGCCAACCCCATAAGCATCAAATGTCGGATCCGGGAGGAGGAGGTGGTGGAAAATTGGTCTTGAGGATATCTAGAATTTCCTGTTGAGTTGATGCAAATGAGTCCATCTTCAGTTGAATACTCATAAAATGGTCCATCAGTAAAGGTTGATTTGAGAGTAATGCATTCTGAGAGTCTTGAATGAATTGTTGTTTGGCGTGAAGAGACTCTATTTCAACAGAAAGAGAGTTGTAGAAGGCATCGGGATATGAAGGAGGTTGTTGAGATGAAGGGGGATCAGTGAAAGGAGGCTGAGTAGAGGAAGAAGGAGCTTTAGTTGAACTTTGTTGAGGAGGAGAGGGAGGATGTGGTGGAGGTTGAGGAAAATCGTGAAGTTCCATATGATGAAGTACGGCACGATCAAAAGGCTTGAAAACCTTGACAACACTTGTTTCGGGAGCAAGATCTATGTGAAATTTCCGAAACACATGTGATAAAAAGACTCCATATGGTAGGAAGGAGGTATGGTCCTTAACAAGAGTATCAAAGATTATCTTTGCCCAATTGACTTCTAGTCCAGCCATGATGGCATAAACACAAGTGGCTAAATCACGGGAATAATAGTTATAACTCTCGGTTTTAGGGCAAATGTTATAGGCAAGGATACAACCAATAAAACGGGGAATGGGTTTCAATTTATTATTAGACATAGGTAATCCTTGACCTAGAAGAAATATATTTCATAAGACCTCCGCATCATCCATATTAATGTTATTAATAGAGAGGTCGTGATAAGGAATTGAAAAAATACGACCTAAGGATTTAGGGGATAACTTGATATCGATACCCTTAACCATATAATATAATATGAACATCATCCTCATTGTCTTCATAGGTTAAGTTGGTATAAAACAAGTGAATCAAGAAAGGATAATAGCCTTGTCTAGAATCAGTAGAGAACATATGATAAAGACCACAATTTTGTAAATATGAGACAATATCATAGTCATTAAAGTCCTAATATTTAACAAACCTACCAGGTAAAATTTCTAATGAAGAAATTCTAAGAAATCATCTTCTGGGGTAGGATTTTTCAGAAAAGCCCTAAAATCAGCTTGAGATGAGGAAGAAGATGGTGTAAATTTTGTTTTTTAGACCTAGACATGATTAGAACTCAAATTAAAGGAAGATAAATCAGGAATTAACCAAGAAATTGAAGGAGGAAAGAGATGGGTTCACTGCTGCTGTTGATCCCTGTAGTCGACTGGTGCGTTCGGCTGGGGAGAGGAACCGGGTGAAAACTAGGGTTTTGATGAGGGTTAATGGTAGAAAAGAAGGGTAAATACTAAATCAATGGTTAAGATCAAAAAGAGAGTTAGATCGGATCCAGATTTAATCATATGGGTCGGGTTTTGAAAGTTAAAAACCAATAACAGAACACCGTTTTTCACTTGGTTAGTCGACTTGGAGTTTGTGACTAGTCGACTAATTCAGATACTAGTCGACTAGTTTTTAGATATAGTCGATTAACTATTAATAACTCAAAAAACTATGTTTCTGTTAGATGCAATTAGTCGACTGGAACACTGTTAAGTCGACTAGGTCTTTAATAAGTCGACTAATAGGCCTTGATAAGTCGACTAATGGTTAAAAAATGCCTTCAAACAATTCTGAAAAAATATTCAAAGATCAGAAATATTGCAAATACCCAAGTCTCTTCGAAATCTCATGAAAATATCTTCTTTAAGAGGTTTTGTAAAAATATCTGCAATTTGATTATCAGTTAATATAAAATTTAGAGAAATATCACCTTTTAAAGCATGATCACGTAAAAAATGATGTCTAATATCAATATGCTTAGTACGTGAATGATGAACTACATTTTTATATAAGTTAATAGCACTGGTATTATCACACATGATAGGTGAGTTTATGATAGACATGCCATAATCAAACAAGGTTTGTTTCATCCATAAAATTTGAGCACATGCAACAGTAGCAGCGATATATTCTACTTCGGTTGTTGATAATGATACAAAATTTTGCTTTTTTACTTAACCATGATACTAGTGAATGTCCTAAAAAGTGATAAGTACCACTAGTACTCTTCCGAACAGATTTACATCCAGCAAAATCAGCATCACTATATGATAGTAAATCAAATGTGCTTGATTTTGGATAAAATAAGCCATAATTGATTGTGTTATTAATATATCGAAGAATCCTTTTCACTGCTTTAAGATGTGATTCCTTAGGATTTGATGGATATGTAGCACATAAGCAAATACTGAACATAATATCAGGTCTACTTGAAGTAATATATAGTAAAGAACCAATCATATCTCGATATAGCTTCTGATCAATATTCTTACCATTTTCATCTTTGTCTAGGAATGTAGTAGTACTCATGGGAGTATTCTTATGACCAGAATTTTCCATACCAAATCTTTTCAGAAGTTCCTTTGCATACTTGCAATGGGAAATGAAGATTCCATCATTCATTTACTTTATTTTCAAACCGAGAAAGTAAGTAAGTTCGCCCATGTGGCTTATCTCAAATTCACTCTGCATAGTCTTAGAAAATTCTTGACAAAGATTATCGTTAGTAGATCCAAATAAAATATCATCAACATATATTTGAATAATTAAGATATGTTTAATAAAGAGAGTTGTATCTGCTCTTCCCATCTTAAAATCAGAATTTAAAAGAAAACTTTTTAATCTATCATACCAAGCACGGGGTCCTTGTTTTAAACCATATAAAGCTTTCTTAAGTTTAAAAACATGGTTTGAAAATTTTTCATGTTCAAAACCTGGAGGTTGTTCAACATAAACAGTTTCCTTAATAAAACTATTTGAAAAGGCACCTTTAACATCCATTTGATAAAGTTTGAAGTTCATAAAGCAAGAAAAAGCAAGTAAATACGAATTGATTCAAGCCTAGCTACTGGTGCATAAGTTTCATCAAAATCAATACCTTTTCTTGATTGTATCTTTGTGCTACTAACCTTGCGTTGTTCTTAATAACTTGATCTGATTCATCAAGTTTGTTCTTAAAGACCCATCTGGTACCGATGGCTGGATGATCAGTAGGACGTTGTACAAGATCCTAAACATCATTTCTGACAAATTGATTCAACTCTTCTTACATTGTAATTGTTCAAAAATCATCTGCACATGCTTCTTTGATATTCTTCGGTTCAATGAGTGATATGAAAGCAATTTGTGTCATGTAGTTCAACTTGGATCTCGTCTGAACACCTTGATTTATATCTCCAATAACCAAATCATGTGGATGATTCCTTACTTCAACATATGTTTTAGGTAACTCGGTAGGAGTCTCATCAAGATTAGAAATGTTAGTATCATCTGAAGATATAACAGTATTATTAATAAAAGTATCTATGATATTATCATCATCATGTGAAGAAGTATTAGAAATAGGTTTAGTCAAAGATTCATCAAATTTAACATGTAATGATTCTTCAATAGTAAATATTTTCTTATTAAATATTCAATATGCTTTACTTTGAGTAGAATATCCAACAAAAATACCTTCATTGGATCTAGCATCAAATTTATCTAAAGCATCTCTTGTATTTAAGATAAAACATTTACATCCAAAAATCTTGAAATAAGAAACTTTTGGAATTCTGTTATAAAACAATTCATAAGATGTTTTGTTTAAAATAGGTCGAATAAGCACACGATTTAAAACATAACATGCAGTAGCAAGGCTTCAGCCCAAAAATATTTTGGTAAAAGACTGTCCATAAGTATAGTTCTAGCACATTCTTGCAAGGTCCTATTCTTTCGCTCCACAACATCATTTTGAGAAGATGCTCTAGGAAATGCAAAGTTATGTTACCATACTTATCACAGAAATTTGTAAAAGATTCATTTTCAAATTCTCCTCCATGATCACTTCGAATAGTGACTATGTTTAGAGACTTTTGATTTTGAATTCTTTTACAAAAACTTGAAAAATCATCAGTATCATGTTTATTTTTTAGAAAAATTACCCATGAAAAACGTGAATAATCATCAACAATAACAAAAACATACCTAATTTTTTTAAAGAAGCAACACGAGTAGGACCAAATAAATCCAAATGTAATAGTTCTAAAGGTCTATTGGTAGAAACTAAATCTTTAGATTTAAAAGATGATTTAACTTGTTTTCCTAATTGACAAGAATCACAAAATTAATCCTTTTTAAAAAGTTATTTTTGGAAAACCTTTAACTAAATCAAATTTAGAAATCTTAGAAATTGTTTTCATACTCAAATGACCAAATCTTTTATGCCATAAAAAATAATCATTATTAGAAGCGAGTAAACATAAGTTATCATTTGATGATATACAGGTTATTGATAACTCATAAATATTATTGTTACAAAAACCTTTAAACAAAATATCTTTCATGTTAGTATCATATATAAGACATGCATCTTTTTCAAAAACAATTTTATAACCCTTATCACATAACTGACTAATACTTAATAAATTGTGTTTTAAACCTCTTACCAAAAGAACATTTTCAATAAGGGGTTTTGAAATGTTACCAACCATGCCGGTACCAATAACCTTTCCTTTGTTATTGTCTCCAAATATTACTGTACCTCCCTTTTTGATTTGAACGGAAGACAGTAATTGAATATGTTCGGTCATGTGTTTGGAACACCCACTATCAAGTATCCACTTTTCTTTATAAGGTACTTACAAGATAAAATAATTTGTATGGTACCCATCATGATAGGGTCCGAAAAAGATTAGCCCTTAGGAACCCAAATCCAATTGGAATTTGGTTTCCATTTGTTAGTATAAACATAATTACCAGAATTACACACATCATGTATGTAAGATGCAATATAAGCATTTTTATCAACGTTATTTAGATTTTTAGGAATCCATATATATTTGCATTTAATTCTTTTTGAAATAGTATTTCTTTTCATAAAAGAATTATATGGATTATTATTATAAAGATGTGTAGATTTTACAAAATTAGTTTTTGAAAATCCAAGACTAACATGTGTAGGTTTGTAAATCTTATCTTTTGAAAAACCAAGATCAAAATGATTATTTGACATCTTTTGATAAGATAATAAATCATTTAAATTCTCTTTTCCTTTATTAAATTTTGTCACATTTTTCAAATTTTCTTCATACTTAATTTTGAAACAAGTCATTTCTTTATCTAAAATAGTAATTCTAGAATTTAAAGAAATAGTCTCCTTTTTAAGCATAGAATTCTCTTTTAAGAAAATTTCATTATCCCTTTTTAAAGATGAAATAACTTTTTCAAAATCATCTTTTTGAGAATTTAAAGAAGATGTTTGAGAAACAAAAATTGCATTTTCATTATTGAGTCTTTCATTTTCCTTTGTTAAAACTTTATTTTTAATCTTTTCATTTTTAAAATTATTAAAAAGTTCATTAAATACTTTTAATAATTCATCATAATCTTGTACCTCATCTTCTTGAGCCATGAAGCAGATATTAGCGGTTTTAGTGGCTTCTTCTTCGTCAGAGGAAGATGAGTCGCTATCATCCCAAGTTGCTTGAAAGGCTTTCTTCTTCTTGTTGAACTTATTGAAATTCTTGAAGTATCCTTTTGATTTCATCAATGGGTAATCATTCTTTATGCGACCTGATTTGTTACACTTAAAACAAAAAGGATTATCATTAGTATCTTTATTCTTTTTAAACTTACCTTGTTTTAAGAACCTTTTGAATTTTCTTAAAAACATCGCCATCTCCTCTTCATCGTCATCTGAATTGTTCATATCTGAGGATGTATGGAAGGCAAGTACTTTCTTCTTGGATTGAAGTTGTTGTTCGTCCTTCTTTCTATCTTCGAGTTGCACTTCATATGCCATTAGATTACCAATAAGGTTTTCTGATGACATTGTTGAGAGATCATTCGCTGCTTCTATTGCAGTAGTCTTCTTCTCCCAATCTGGTGTGAGTGCACGAAGGATCTTGCGAACTTTTTCGACTTAGGTGTATTTCTTTCCAAGGGATGCTAATGAATTTGTTATGTCGGTGAACCTTGTAACCATTTCTGAGATGGTTTCATTCTCCTTCATTTTGAAAAGTTCAAGCCTGTGGACAAGAATAGAAATTTTAGATTCTTTAACCTTATTTGTGCCTTCATGTGTACCTGTAGAGTGTGCCATATTTGATTTGCAGAAGTGGCTGTTGACACATGGTTGAATTCTTCTTTGGTTAAGGCACATAATAAAGCATTCATCGCTTTGGCATCAAGGTTCGCATTCTTCTTTTGATCATCACTCCAAGCAGTGTAGTTGGTTGTTGGCTTGGTATATGGTGATTCTATTATGTTCCATAGTTCGTAGTTGAGTAATTGTAAGTATATCTTCATTCTACACTTCCAATAATTGTAGTTGGATCCATCGAATAGCGGTGGACGTTGTGTAGAACGTCCTTCTTTGAATTGTGATGAAGGGAACTCCGTTACCATCCTTGCTCTGATACCAAATGTAGGATCTATATTCAAGCAACACAAACACTAGAGGGGGGTGAATAGTGTTTATATATTTTTAAATAAAACTACTTGCAGGAAATAAAAATTCACAAGATAAAAATCAAAAAAATGCAAACGCAAAGACAAGAGATTTATCCTGGTTCGGTCCTTGTGACCTACGTCCAGTCCCCAAGCAATCCGCTTGAGATTTTCCTTTCCTGATTTGGATACACCCAAAACTAATACCTTGTACACCACTTGACAAAACACCATTTGTCAAATGTGTACAACTCCACTTACTCCAAGAAGACAAATACCTTGTATAACTTCTCTTCTACATGATCAGGGCGAAACTGGCACTCGAAAAGCGTGTATTATGAAATCAATGAGAATATGTATATGTGCTAATGTTCCCTCGATACTTCTGTTATATCATTGGCTCAACGGGTCGAATCCACAGGGACGGGAGGCGATAGAAGCATTAACAGTTTTTATTCACGTTTTATGTTAGCAGTTCTTATTTGTTAAAAGAATTAGAAAAAGAAAAGAAAAGAAAAGAAAAGGAAAGAAAATCATGTGATAGGCGGAGAAGGCGATGAAAACGGCGAAGAAAATGATAAAAAGAATTGCTTTTTAAAACAAGATAAAAGAAAGCTCATGGCTACTAACTACTAAGTGCTCCACTAACCATGCTAACCTCTTAGTGATAGTTGCCTCACATGGATCCTTGGCCATCACTAATCCTTGGCTTCAAGAGACGATACATAGCATGGCAAATAAGATGGTTCTTTACATTCAAACTTGCATCAAGAGCAAGCTAATACAAACATTAGATCATCAAAACCATTAGAAGCAAGCATGGAATAAGAGAGAGTTAGCTTGGTTAGCAAGTTAGCAAGTTAGATGTTAGAACCCATCATCATGAGCCATCAATGGCTCTTGCAAGAGCAAGGCCTTGTGAGGCTATTAGATTCATGTGGATTATCAAGTAAGTGGTTAGATGGTTAGTGGTTAGTAGTTAGATCGCCATGAGAAGAAGAAATTAGCTAAGCATCATGTAGAAGATGGAGAAGATTATATTGGAGAAGAAAGGAGGCACCTTTACATAGATTGTCACCATCTATTACATCAATCCCTCTCTATCTCTCTCTGAATCTCTCAACCCTACTACAAGATCTAAAAACAAAATACAAATACAAAGTAAAAGAAATGAAGAACACCTACACTAAAACATAGAAATCCTAGCTTAAAATCAAAAACTTCTTCTAAAATCAAAAACTGCTTCGTTCTGGACCTATACAGGGGTTTATATAGGCAAAGATACTTCTAAAAGACGAAACGGGGCCACGCGTCGAAAATCGACGCGTGGCCCCACCATTGGGCCACGGATCCATGGCTATAGCCGCGGATCCGCGGCCAAACCAGGGAGTTAGCTCCCTGGTTTTGGTACGGGGACGCGCGACTCTTCGGGGGCCTTCTTGGTATATTCAGTTTTGGGTATATTCGGCCGAATCTTCGTCTAACATGCGCTAAAGTCTAGATTCGATGTATCTTCTAGAGATTTCCTTGCTTGGCCTCCAAGTAATGCGGATTTAATTACTCAAAATGGGTTTAATTAAGCTCTTATTACTCCTTTGCCCTTAAACTCTTGATTTACCTGCAAGAGAGACCAAAATACGGTTTGGACCGACATTTAATTCATAAATCGGTAGGGAATGCGATATAATAATGCATAATTGTAGACTAATCACACCCCCACACTTATCTTTTGCTCGTCCCGAGCAAAACAAGAAAAGAAAAACTATACTACAAATGTTATTATACCACTTTCGCAGGTGACGCGATTGCACTGAGCGTGTGCAACTAGCCGTTAAACCTCTAGGTTACCCCTAGAGGAGGAGTTTTGTCTCCTGAGGGTTTTCAGCGGATTGCACCCACAAAATCCATAAAGAAAGAAGACAAATGTTAGTATTTTGAAAACACATTTTGAAAGAGAGACAAGTTTTCAAAATATTTTTGCAAAAATATAAGCGATCTAAGGTTATAAGTCCACCAAAAATCATTCTTCCTTAAACTTAGTCTCTATGCAAGATCTTGTCTTCAATTAAGGTAAGAATTCAAAATTGAATTGAATATTTTATCTTTTATAAAACCTAGATAATATGCACTTTGTGATAGTGAAGATTTTTCTAGGATTTCAACTCTAACCATCAAGCCATTTATTTTTTTATATATATTTTTTCTTTTTCTTCTTCTTTTGTTTTTCTCTCTTCCCTTAGTTTTTGTAGGCTTTCTAACCCATATAGCGAGCCTTTAACCGATGACTCCCAAACCAGAAGGTCCTAGGGCACCAGATGAGAAAACATCCCTCGGGTTTAAGGACTCGAGTAAACAAGGCCACAAAACTAAGGGGGATTTATTTGTTACTTTTGACCACCGTTAGGCGTGAATAATCATGCTTCTTGAGGCATAATTATCCAGCTTCATAAGTGATGTTTTATTTATACCATATATTTTTTTCTTTTTAGTTATTTTTGCTTTATGGCATTTTAGGTCATTGTTTCCATCCCAAAAATTTGTTTAAGTGTGAAGTGCATACTATCTAAGGCAAAAAATTCAAGATAAAATTATCTCTCTAATTTATCTTACTTAGCCTATAATTTTAAACAAGATTCATTATTTCGACTAGGTTTAAGATGTCATAATTAAGGCTTTCTTAATTTTTAAGATCATCTTAATTTTCTTAAAAATAGATCAAAACTTTGTCTCTTATTTCAAAAAGTTTTTAAAGAAAGAGAAAATTCCTATACAAAAGAGAAGATTTCTAAAAGTATCCTAAAAGAAGTGTAAAAGAAAGAAAATCTAAAAACTCTATGTTAGTAAACTCTCCCCCACACTTATCTCATGCATTGTCCTCAATGAATCTTGATGTATGTATGCATGAAACAAATAGAGAGGGAAGGAAAAATCACCTTAAGATGGTGGTTCCGGTGGCGGTCTGATTGGTCCACGAAATGCGGCCCAATCCAATGTGCGTGGAGTCCGGAGGAACCCACCAGAGACCTCTATAATACAACCCACTAGAATGATGTATATATGTATGATTTTTATTAAGAGTTTTACCCCATCTAATTTCCAAATTTTCAAAATAATTAAAGAGTCAAATTTATCAAGACCCTTGTCCCAGAATGGAATGATTGATTTGGACTCAAGAAATACAGGAACTAATACCGACTCAGGAAAAAGACTTAAGTCAAGTAAAGGTTCAGGAGTCGAGATTGGTTCAGGAAGTGGGTCCAAATCAAGAAGATGAAGCTCAAGTCCACATTCATTTCCCCATGATGGAATGTGACTTTCTAAGATTGGTGATTCAAGTTCAAGAATGAAAGGTATAGGAATCAAAACTGACTCTAAAATGTTGCTCAAATTGGGTAACATAACAGGAGCCAATATTGATTCAGGAATTTGAACTGGATCACAAATATGAGGATCAAAGTCACATTCCTCATTGAGTTCAATTCCATGAAAATGAGAACTTGCCAATTTGTCAATGGGACTTTCAAAAGTATGAAATTAGTCAAGTTCAATATGATAATTATAAAAGATTAGAGATTCAATTTCACAATGGACTGGTACAGGATCCAATACTGACTCGGGAAAAGGCCTGAATTCAGTTAAAAACA
Source organism: Agave tequilana (assembly GCA_038442645.1). Taxonomy (NCBI): domain Eukaryota; kingdom Viridiplantae; phylum Streptophyta; class Magnoliopsida; order Asparagales; family Asparagaceae; genus Agave; species Agave tequilana. Next base: position 68,162 of record JAVJIF010011054.1, on the reverse strand, counting down.
CCTCAGTCAATATTAAATCAGGAAGTGTAATTGAATTACCAAGTGGAAGGTCAGGATCATATTCATGCTCAAGTTCAATTTCAGGAAAAGGATAACTTGCCAAAATGTCAATGGGATCTTTAACATTTGAAGTTTGGACAGGTTCAGATGGGTGTGCTGAAATTGAATCTTGATTTTTAAAACAACATGACTCTTTGGCTCAACAGAATGGTTAGTGACATCAGGAATGGTCAAAGGATGAAAATGAAGACTTTTGACCATCATATCTATGTCATGATTATGAGAAATTTGAGCTTGAGTCATGATTTCAAGTATCTTTTCATAGTCGATTGGTTCATCGTTTTGTTGTGATTGGGCTTGAAAAGATGAAGATTTGTTTTGAAAATTATGGTGAAGTCGTGAGTCCATCAGATTTTGTGATTGTGGCTCGGACTCACGCAAGAGTTCCTTTCTCGTGTCCACGGCAGATGGTTGTTCATTATGAGGAGGTGGAACTGAGTAAGACTCTTGAAAATACTGTGGAATTGGAGAGGCCATCATTTTCTGAAGTTGTCGCTCGACCTCTTGTAAATTGGCTTCTATACACTTTTCTAACTCAGATTTTTCTTCAATTGGTGGTTCCAGAAAAGGAGTATAGGAAGCGAAATCGGGGAATGAGATTTGTGGACAAGGTGGATATGGTGGACAAGGAGGTTGAAAATTTAACTCGGGGGAGGTGAATCCCCATTGACTCTGTGAAGAGTTGAAATTATTTTGGAAATTATAGTCATAAGATTGGGGGTATGGGTTGTATTGATTCGGATAAGGCCAACCCGGTGTAGTTGGTTGGTTCATATTGTGAAAAATCGGGTTGTAATTATCCGAATTGAATGGGGTCAGTGTGAAATATGGATTCATATTAGGATTGAAAGAATTGTTATTGTTGAATTCCATTTCACAAACAATTACAAACAAAAAAGAAAAATCAAACAACAAACAAAAAGAAAAAAAAATCAAAACCAAGCCTATAGTAAGGTTGACTTAGACCTAGACGACTCCTAACTGGTCGATTACCCGGGGGAGGTTGTTGCTCGAATCCGACCACAAGCTAATTGGCCAGGTAGGGGCAAAATATGGTGGGAGGTATCCGTGCGTAAGCAACGGGCCTTAATTACGCCAAACCACGGTATCTTCGAGGCGTAACCTCTTAATCCCAACCTTAGACACCGATTTCACAAGAGTAAGATTCAAAACAAGTTCCACTCTCGGTCAATCTCTTAATGAGTCTGAGATGTCCCTAGGAGCCAATGTCTATCAATTTTTATTAGGGCTTGGGTTGTGTGAGTGGGGAGGTGATTTTTGGGCTAAGAAAGGGTGATGAAATTCCCACCTTATCTTGTATAGGTTTTGCCCTTAATTTTAATTCGTGCAAGTGTACAATATAGACAAGAATATAACACAAAGCGAGTAATTCACCCACGTGTTTGTCCTATGCTATATGCAATGCCATATGTACATCTCCATCCAGATCACAACAACAGAACAAAATACAGTATATTGGAATTGAAGTGACACGTGCCTAAATGCAAATGTCTAAACCGTTTTAAAAGCGTCCAAAATACCGTATTTTAGTTCTTTAGTTTATTGTGGTGTATAGGCAAACAAAACAGGAAAGTAATAGTACAGATCCACTAGCTATTACAATGAACACATCCCAGCACAACAAGATAAACAATTATCACAACATGGCCGCGTTTTTGCGACAAAAGTCGCGTTTGCGCGGCGGTTCTTTAGAAGCTGGGTCCCTGCTTTCTAGAGCAGGGAGATGCAAAGCTAGTGTTTATTCTGTAATGTTAAGCACCTGTAAAGATTGTCCTGCACACCAAAACAGAGAAGAAAATGTTAACAAAAACGTGAAGTCAAAACCATTCCCGTTCCCCGGCAACGGCGCCAAAAATTTGATCAGGGCGAAACTAGCACTCAAAAACGCGTGTATTATGAAATCAATGAGAATATGTATATGTGCTAATGTTCCCTCGATACTTCCGTTATAGCATTAGCTCAACGGTTCGAATCCATAGGGATGGGAGGCGATAGAAGCATTAACAGTTTTTATTCACGTTTTATGTTAGCAGTTCTTCTTTGTTAAAAGAATTAGAAAAAGAAAAGAAAAGAAAATCATGTGATAGGCGGAGAAGGCGATGAACACGGCGAAGAAAATGATAAAAAGAATTGCTTTTTAAAATAAAATAAAAGAAAGCTCATGGCTACTAACTACTAAGTGCTCCACTAACCATGCTAACCTCTTAGTGATAGTTGTCTCACATGGATCCTTAGCCATCACTAATCCTTGGCTTCAAGAGACGATACATAGCATGGCAAATAAGATGGTTCTTCATATTCAAACTTGCATCAAGAGCAAGCTAATACAAACATTAGATCATTAAAATCATTAGAAGCAAGCATGAAATAAGAGAGAGTTAGCTTGGTTAGCAAGTTAGCAAGTTAGATGTTAGAACCCATCATCATGAGCCATCAATGGCTCTTGCAAGAGCAAGGCCTTGTGAGGCTATTAGATTCATGTGGATTATCAAGTAAGTGGTTAGATGGTTAGTGGTTAGTAGTTAGATCGCCATGAGAAGAAGAAATTAGCTAAGCATCATGTAGAAGATGGAGAATATTACATTGGAGAAGAAAGGAGGCACCTTTACATAGATTGTCACCATCTATTACATCAATCCCTCTCTATCTCTCTCTGAATCTCTCAGCCCTACTACAAGATCTAAAAACGAAATACAAATACAAAGTAAAAGAAATGAAGAACACCTACACTAAAACATAGAAATCCTAGCCTAAAATCAAAAAATTCTCCTAAAATCAAAAACTGCTTCGTTCTGGACCTATACAGGGGTTTATATAGGCAAAGATACCTTCTAGAAGACGAGACGGGGCTACGCGTCGAAAATCGACGCGTGGCCCCACCATTGGGCTGCGGATACGCGGCTATAGCCGTGGATCCGCGGCCAAACCAGGGAGTTAGCTCCCTGGTTTTGGTGCGGGGACGCGCGACTCTTCGGGGGCCTTCTTGGTATATTCAGTTTTGGGTATATTTGGCCGAATCTTCGTCTAACATGCGCTAAAGTCTAGATTCGATGTATCTTCTAGAGATTTCCTTGCTTGGCCTCCAAGTAATACGGATTTAATTACCCAAAAATGGGTTTAATTAAGCTCTTATTACTCCTTTGCCCTTAAACTCTCGATTTACCTGCAAGAGAGACCAAAACACGGTTTAGACCGACATTTTATTCATAAATCGGTAGGGAATGTGATATAATAATGCATAACTGTAGACTAATCACTACACCAAGAAGACGCCCTCATACAATGCTCCTCTTTGACTGATTACAATTGATCCTATAAGCCTTGAATCTGTATATGATTGTGGACAAGGTCTCTTATAGGTAGACTTTTAAAAATCTTCACAATAGAGTAGGAATTGGTGAAGAACAGAAAGTGGAAGCAAGTTTTCAGAAAGACAGAATTTTGAACAGAATTTTTGGGCAGAAAACTTGAGTTTTGAATTGGTGAATTGATCCTAGGACAACATCCCTATTTATAGCTGAAATTTATAGTCAGTTAGGGAAGTTATCAATTCAAATTTGAAATTTAAAACGTTGGATAAAATACCTGAGATCACCAACTGCACAACAGTCAGAAACTGCTATTAGTTGACTAGAATATGGAGGTTAGTCGACTAGAAGAACAAAATTTTCTAAAGTTAGTCGACTAATATAGGAGGTAAGTCGACTATACTTAGACTGATACGGATAACAAGTTTCTGGAAACTGTTTTTATTCGACTATAAAAACAAGGTTAGTCGACTATATCAAGGGTTAGTCGACTATACTTGAGGGGAAGTCGACTAATTCTGATGTCAGACAATAAACAGAGTTGGGATATTTTTGTGGAAGAAATTAGTCGACTGGGGAAATTTTCAAGTCGACTAAGGGAAAGATTAGTCGACTATAAGTTGGGTCAAGTCGACTATACTAGTATTGTGTGTGTATTCAAGGCTTTAAACAATTTCTAAAAATACACATAAATACTCAAAGACTTCATCTGAGGTTGAGCAATCAGAACTCTGTATAAATACTTGAGATAGAGCTCTAAATACATCTGTATCACTTTGTTATTCATCATCAAAATCTTTCAATCGTGTAGGCTTCAACATTCTCCCCCTTTTTGATGATGACAACCTGTGTTTATGAAAACTCCCCCTGAAGAGAAACTCCCCCTACAGTAAACAGGTTATAACAAATAGATATGTAACAAGTCAAGTGTTCTTGTTCTCCCCTGCAAAAAATATTTCCATATAACAAGTGTTCCCTGCATTGCCATATCACAACATTGCCAAATATGTATCATATACACATATATCAACACAGAATTTTCTTAGTCTTAGTAGTAACACAGAATTTTAGTAGTAACAAAGAATTTTCTCCCCCTTTGTCATTAACAAAAAGAGAAATAGCATATATCATTAAAAGATACATTAAAAATCATTGTTTTTAGGAAAAAACAGAAAAAGTCAAGTACAATAAAAACTAAAAGAGTCATAACAAAAAGAAAAATACAAAAAAGAGAGCCAAGAAATGCCAAAAACAAAACACTTAGCAAAGCCAACCCCATAAGCATCAAATGTCAGATCCGGGAGGAGGAGGTGGTGGAAAATTGGTCTTGAGGATATCCAGAATTTCCTATTGAGTTGATGCAAACGAGTCCATCTTCAGCTGCATACTCATAAAATGGTCCATCAATAATGATTGATTTGAGAGTAATACATTCTGAGAGTCCTGAATGAATTGTTGTTTGGCGTGAAGAGACTCTATTTCAACAGAAAGAGAGTAGTAGAAGGCATCGAGATATGAAGGAGGTTGTTGAGATGAAGGGGGATCAGTAAAAGGAGGCTGAGTAGAGGAAGAAGGAGCTTAAGTTGAACTTTGTGGAGGAGGAGAGGGAGGATGTGGTGGAAGTTGAGGAAAATCGTGAAGTTTCATACGATGAAGTACGGCACGATCAAAAGGCTCAAAAACCTTGACAACACTTGTTTCGAAAGCAAGATCTATGTGAAATTTTCGAAACACATGTGATAAAAAGGCTCCATATTGTAGGAAGGAGGTATGGTCCTTAACAAGAGTATCAATGATTATCTTTGCCCAATTGACTTCTAGTCCAGTCATGATGGCATAAACACAAGTGGCTAAATCACGGGAATAATAGTTATAACTCCCGGTTTTAGGGCAAATGTTATAGACAAGGATACGACCAATAAGACGGGGAATGGATTTCAATTTATTGTTAGACATAGGTAATCCTTGACATGGAAGAAATATATTTGATAAGACCTCCGCATCATCCATATTAATGTCATTAATAGAGAGGCCGTGATAAGGAATTGAAAAAATACGACCTAAGAATTTAGGGGATAACTTGATATTGATACCCTTAACCATAGAATATATATGAACATCATCCTCATTGTCTTCATAGGTTAAGTTAGTATAAAACAAGTGAATCAAGAAAGGATAATAGCCTTGTCTAGAATCAGTAGAGAACATATGATAAAGACCACAATTTTGTAAATATGAGACAATATCATAGTCATTAAAGTCCTCATATTTAACAAGCCTACCAGGTAAAATTTCTAATGAAGAAATTCTAAGGAAATCATCTTCTAGGGCAGGATTTTTCAGAAAAGCCCTAAAATCAGCTTGAGATGAGGAAGAAGATGGTGTAAATTTTGTTTTCTTAGACCTAGACATTATTAGAACTCAAATTAAAGGAAGATAAATTAGTAATTGGAAGGAAACTGCAGAGATTGGAACGAATTTACCAAGAAATTGAATGAGGAAAGAGATGGGTTCACTGCTACTGTTGATCCCTGTAGTCGACTGGTGCGTTCGGCTGGGGAGAGGAACCGGGTGAAAAACTAGGGTTTTGATGAGGGTTAATGGTAGAAAAGAAAGGTAAATACTAAATCAATGGTTAGAATCAAAAAAAGAGTTAGATCGGATCCAGATTTAATCATATGGGTTGGGTTTCGAAAGTTAAAAACCAATAACAGAACACAATTTTTCACAGGGTTAGTCGACTTGGAGTTTGTGACTATTCGACTAATTCAGATACTAGTCGACTAGTTTTAGATATAATCGACTAACTATTAATAACTCAAAAAATCATGTTTCTGTCAGATGCAATTAGTCGACTGGGACACTGTTAAGTCGACTAGGTCTTTAATAAGTCGACTAATAGGCCTTGATAAGTCGACTAATGGTTAAAAAAATGCCTTCAAGCAATTCTGAAAAATATTCAAAGATAAAAAATATTGCAAATACCGAAATCTCTTTGAAATCTCATGAAAATATCTTCTTTAAGAGGTTTTGTAAAAATATCTGCAATTTGATTATCAGTTGATATAAAATTTAGAGAAATATCACCTTTTAAAGCATGATCACGTAAAAAATGATGTCTAATATCAATATGCTTAGTACGTGAATTATGAACTGAATTTTTAGATAAGTTAATAACACTGGTATTATCACACATAATAGGTGAGTTTGTGATAGACATGCCATAATCAAATAAGGTTTGTTTCATCCATAAAATTTGAGCACATGCAACAGTAGCAGCGATATATTCTGCTTCGGTTGTTGATAATGATACAGAATTTGCTTTTTACTGAACCATGATACTAGTGAATGTCCCAAAAAGTGATAAGTACCACTAGTACTCTTCCGATCAGATATACATCCAGCAAAATCAGCATCACTATATGATAGTAAATCAAATGTGCTTGATTTTGGATAAAATAAGCCATAATTGATTGTGTTATTAATATATCGAAGAATCCTTTTCACTGCTTTAAGATGTGATTCCTTAGGATTTGATTAATATCTAGCACATATGCAAACACTGAACATAACATCAGGTCTACTTTAAGTAATATATAGTAAAGAACTAATCATATCTCGTATAGTTTCAGATCAACATTCTTATCATTTTCATCTTTGTCTAGGAATGTAGTAGTACTCATGGGAGTATTCTTATGACCAGAATTTTCCATACCAAATCTTTTCAGAAGTTCCTTTGCATACTTGCACTAGGAAATGAAGATTCCATCATTCATTTGTTTTATTTACAAACTGAGAAAGTAAGTAAGTTCGCCCATGTGGCTCATCTCAAATTCACTCTGCATAGTCTTAGAAAATTCTTGACAAAGATTATCGTTAGTAGATTCAAATAAAATATCATCAACATATATTTGAATAATTAAGATATGTTTAATAAAGAGAGTTGTATCTGCTCTTTCCATCTTAAAATCAGAATTTAAAAGAAAACTTTTTAATCTATCATACCAAGTACGGGTGCTTTTTTTAAGCCATATAAAGCTTTCTTAAGTTTAAAAACATAGTTTGAAAATTTTTCATGTTCAAAACCTAGAGGTTGTTCAACATAAACAGTTTCTTTAATAAAACAATTTAAAAAGGCACTTTTAACATCCATTTGATAAAGTTTGAAGTTCATAAAGTAAGAAAAAGCAAGTAAAATATGAATTGATTCAAGCCTAGCTACTGGTGCATAAGTTTCATCAAAATCAATACCTTCTTCTTGATTGTATCCTTGTGCTACTAACCTTACTTTGTACTTAATAACTTGACCTGATTCATCAAGTTTGTTCTTAAAGACCCATCTGGTACCGATGACTGGATGATCAGTAGAACGTTGTACAAGATCCCAAACATCATTTCTGACAAATTGATTAAACTCTTCTTGCATTGCAATTTGTTGGCCCAAAGGCCTATCACCCTAGTTTTGCTGATGATCAACTCATGAAGTTATGTTTACTAATGATCTTGTGTTTAATTAGTGACAGATTCATTATCAAGATCTTAGTAGGTGCATAGCTCAACAAAGGATAAAATGTCAAGATTTGGAGCTAGCACGGTGTGTTCCAAGGAGCTTTTGGCTCAAGCTTGGACCAAGTCAAGAAGACGAGAAGCCTTCAAGTGAAGACTTCAAGAAGATGAAGACTTGTGTCTAGGTATAAGATTTTGTTTTTGTTTTAGAGTAAAATGTAAAGGATAGATAGTTGGTGGATTGCTCAAGTACTTATACACACACTCTCTTGATAGAATTGTTTTCATAAAAGATTTTTTAGTTTAGAAAAGATTTTTCATTTTGGAAAAATACAAGTTTGGTTTTTGGAATTTCTTATATGCATATCTTTTATCCAAAACCATATTTAGAGCTTAATGTCAAAAACATAGATATTTCATCTTAATTGTGTAGTGGATCATATCCATACACACTATGCTTTAATGAATTTATAATATCTTGTTTTTGTATCATGAAGAAGTTTGGAAAACAAGTTTTAGAAAAATACAAGTTTTCATTTGAACCAATATTTCTAAGTTACAAAAATAGTCCAATCTTTTATAACATGCCTTGATTTTGTGCAAGTATGTTTGTATATCAAAGTATATTGGTTAAACTATTTTTGTAGATTTTTAAGTATTTTATGGGATTTTATTTGAGCCAAAAAGACTAACTTTTTAATCCCAGAAATCTGTTTCAGGCTTCAGATAAGTCGACTTGCCTCTTTTATAGTCGACTAACTCTGAAGTCGGTCGACCGGTTGGGTCGACCGACGTGCACAGACGTGCACGCCTTTGTGCACTGGAGGACGGCCGACCGTACGGGTCGACCGCTCCAGAGAGCTCTGCTCTCTGGAAATTTCGGCCGACCGTACGGGTCGACCGACAGAGAGTTCGACTCTCTGCTCCAGTGGCCCGGTCGACCGGGCGGTCGACCGTGGCTCCAACGGTCGGATTTCTGACCGTTGGCGGTCGACCGCCCGGGTCGACCGGCAAGTCTGACAGAGCCCCAACGGCTAGTTTTCCAGACTCTATATAAAGGGTCATTTGGGGGCTGTTTTCACTAAGATTTGGAGATTGTTTTAGAGCCAGTTTTCCCACTCTTTTCAGAAGTTTTTCTCCACAAAATAGAGAGCAAATACTTCCAATCAAAAGGGAAGATTTTATCAAGAGTGTTTAAAGTGATTCTTTGAGTTTTCCTCCACCATCTCTTTCCTCGTTTTTCTCACACAAACACTTGAGCAATTCATAGACATACTCATCTTATAGGAGTGTTATAGTGAGAGCTTTTATTGGTGATCAAAGTGTTTAGATCACCAAGAGATTTCATTCTTGTACTTTGAGGAAACGGGCAAGTGTGCTCGTGGTGGTTTAGAGTTCTTGTGTGAACTCGGTGGTTTGAGGTGCGGCCTCGGCGAGCTAGTGAGCTTGCGTGTGTACGGGACTAGGGAGTCCGAGGGCTTGTAGGTGTTGCGGCACCGAGGAGAGATCCAGTGGGATCTTGCATAGTGGAAATCCTTCGTGTGTCGAAGGCGGGGATGTAGAGCAAGTGTGCTCGAACCTCGAAACATACCCTTGTGTTTGCGATTGCCATTTCTCTCTCTCTCTCTCTATCTCCTTGTTTATATCTTGCATTACTTATCTTGTCTTTACCTTTATATGCATGATATATTCCTTGTGCTCATATTGATATATTGCTTGGGATTGTTGACTAACACTTGTATTCAACCAAGAGAGCCAACGCGGCACCTCAACCCATTCAAGGGGAATCTAGAGGAGTTTGTCCAGAGCCCTTCACGGGGAATTCGGCAACACTCTTTGGTTATACGTGGTGTCTAGTGTAAGAAGTTTAATTAGGTCATAATTGTTTTTAGCTTCCGCATTATTTGGCATTAAGTGACCATTAGGTTAGCCATCACCTATTCACCCCCCCTCTAGGTGAACTTACAATTGGTATCAGAGCTTGGTATTCTGATTTGGGTCTAACAACCTTGAGTTAAAGATCCTACTTTTAGGCTAATCACATTATTTGTACACACACCATGGACTTCATGTCACACCCACCTTTGACATTCTTAACATCCAAATTTGGAAGGTTAAGATGTCTTTGTACCTCAAGGCCCTAGGCATTCATGTTTATCTTGCTACCACTAATAATGCATATTGTTTAGATGGTAAGAACATTGAGGCTAATACAAAAGCCCTACATGCTTTAAGATCTACCCTAAATGATGATTTTTTATCTAGGGTTGCTAATCTTGATTTGGCTTTTGTAGTGTGGAACACCCTCCTCTCCCTTGGCGAAAAAGAACAATACTATGCGGGGAGTGACTCGGATGTTGGAAGCGACATCTCCAACATGTGCTATATGGTCCAAGGGGATAACCCCTTGAGGTAACTACCGAATCCGAGGATGAGGATGTTAACATGTCATATGAAGAGCTTTCTACATTTTGTCAATTATTGCTTGAGAAATATGACATGATTAAAAAGGATAATAAAAATTTGAAAAATAAATTTGATTGCATGCATATAGAACAAGATTCATTTAGAAACAAGATTGCATGCTTAGAAAAAGAAAAAGAAGATTTGAAAGATGAAAATGTTTCACTTATGTCTAAATTAAATAATTTGTGTGAAGGGAACACTATTTTGAAGGATAAAATTATTTTGGTGGAAAAACAAAAAGAAATTGTTTTGCAAGAAAACACTTCTTTAAAGAAGAAAATTTTTGAAAAAGAAAAAGTTTCTAAAAAGAAGAAAAATGATTTTATTTCTCACTACTCTTTACATGCTACCATTGATGATAGTGAGATTAAGAATTTGAAAAATAAAATAGATAGTTTGAGTTCAACTTTGAACTCGTGTGCATTTAACCATACTAGGTTGGAGTCCTTGTTTGCAAAGAAACAAACTCCTCATGTTCATGCACATCACTCTCATCATGCATTTGCTTATGTTGCACGCCACGATCACAATCACACTCATAAGCATACTAAGGTGTACAAGTGTACACATTGTGGCCGCAAAGGCCATTTAGCAAAATTTTGTTATGATAAGATATATGCTTTAAATTTTGCTAAGAAAAATTGTTGGGTTCCATTAAATGCTAACCCCCGTGGACCCAAGAAAAAATGGATACCAAAGTCCCCACCTTTTGTTTTTGATGTAAGTGAGGGCTCTCACAAGACGTGAGAGATTTGGTGCCTTGATGGTGGATGCACTTGGACTTGATGGACACATATATAGATGCATCGCTATCAAGGAGTTTTGGTGGGTCAACCACCATGTTTGGAGCTTTGGAGTTGGTAACGATCTCTAAACTCCTACTTTTTATGTACATGCTAGTTCATTTATCATATTCATAGCATGTTCATGTTTTATGTCTTTATGTGCTTCATGTGGTAAAAACATGCTTAGATGTAGTTTTTATCAAAACTTGTATTATACATGTACAAATAGTGAGTTACACGTGATTTATATATGTTTGCACTTCATGCTCATTTGTACCCACTATATGCACATGTATAGCCTAGTTTTGATGAATTCCTCATTTATAATTGTTTTGCCAATTTTAATGTTTTACTTCATGTATATGCATTTTTATTCAAATCTAATAAATATACATGTATACCCGTGAGTCTCTTGCTGATTGAGGTACAACCTGCACAAAAAAAATACAGAATTATGGAACTTAAAACAAATATGTGCAAGTGCTCAATTCTTCCGCTATAGCAAGTGGCTATGCGGGTCGTGATCCACAAGGAGGGTTTGCGATGGAAGCTTTACGGTTCTTTATTGAAATCGTTAAGAAGAAAAGCGAGAGTTCTTCTCTGTTTTTAAGAAGTGAAAATGAAAAAAGAATTATGTTATGTTAGAAGAAAGTGAGAGATGAAGAAGGTGGAAAAATCAGAAAACAATAAAAACGACTATGTACAAATGGAGTGAGTGGAGAAGAAAGAGTTGGAAGAGGTGGTGATATAATTTACAGAAATGAGAGAAAGGAAAGAAAAGGAAGGAATACTTACCTAGTTTAAGTGATGACTTACCTGAAAACCGTTGCATGTTCTACCTTTGCTTCGGAGGCGTTCAACGCATAGATTATAAGCTCGAGCTCAGTCCCCGTGCACATTATATCGTCAAGTCTAGCAAGAACGAAGTGATGCGGATCTTGGAAGAGGAGAACGTCTTCATGAACTATCGCTGGCTCTCACGTAGCTTAGTTATACTTGCTTTGAATTTCACTTGTAAACTCAACAAACACAACCAAGGTAAAGTAGAAAGAGGAAGAGGAAAGCAAAACAAAATACGAACATAAAAAGAAGCTTTTACCTTTATTACTGCAGAGACAATGGAAGAAAGGAGGAGGGTACATCGGTGTCACTCTCAACGTCAGCTTCTCTCTCTTACTTACATGAATCTTCTTCTACCCTAAGTTTACATACAAGTTACATAACAATAAAAGAAAAACCTAAACTACAAAGAATGAAAACTAGGCTAAATCCTAATCTGCATTGGCGTCCAATTTCAGCACAACAATTGCCCTTTTATAGGCCAAAAACCCAACAACCAGAATCCCGGGGAGGTCGGGGGAGCAAACGCTCCCCCTAACTCCCCAACAAAGCCGCGGAAACGCGGCTTTGGCTGCGTTTCCGCGGCCAGGGTGTGGCCATCTGGCCACACCCTGTTGGTGGGTCATTCTGGGATCTTCTGATATATTTATCTTCAGTTTGTTTCTTCGTGTGATTCTCGGATTCTGACGAAATGGCCTTGGATTCTTGGCTTTAACCGATCGATTCTGAGAGGATTCTTCTCAACCAGTTTCAACCTCTTAATTTTGCCCTGATTTAGTGTGTACGAATTAATTCTGATTTAATTCAGAATTCTGGTGGGCTTTTGGGCTCATTTCTCTTCATCTCTTTAAGGGCTGGGCCTGCAAATAAATTAAGCAATTAATTAGGACAATGCAGGCTTTTATTCTAAAATAAGTATGGAAATATGATATTAAATATGCAACATTAGCGACCAATCACACCCCCATACCTATCTTTTGCTCGTCCTCGAGCAAAACAACTAAACTATACTAAGGATTATTAGACCACTTTCGCAGGTCACGCGATTGCACTGAGCATGTGCAACAAGCCGTTAAGCCTCTAGGTTTCCCCTAGAGGACGAGTTTTGTCTCGTGAGGGTTTTCAGCGGATTACACCCACAAAATCCAAAAAGAAAGAGAAATAAAGAGTTAGTATTTTCGAAAAGCATTTTGAAAGAGAAAAATATTTGAAATATGATTGTAAGATCTAAGCAATCTATAAGTTATAGGAAAACTGAATTTTTCATTCCTAAACTTAGTCTCTATTCAAAAATTTGTTATCAATCAAAGTAAGGAGTCAAATTGTACTTCTCATCTAGTCTATTACTTTACCCTAAGTCATATGCACCTTGTGACTGTGAAAATTTTGACTAAGGGTTCATTTACTCTAACTCTTATGCCTTATTTATTTATATATACTTTTTTTTTGTTTTATTCCTCAATTTCATTAGGCTTTCTAATCTGCCCATGTAACAAGCATTCAGTCGGTGACACCCAAACCGGACAGTTTTAGGGCACCAGGTGAGAAAACACCCCTAAGGACTTAAATACTCGAGCAGATAAGGCCACGAAACCAAGGATTTTATTTATACGATGTACCCCTTTTAGGCGTGAATACTTATGCTTCATGAGGCATAAATACCCAGCTTAATCAGAGGATACACATTTTTTTTTCTTTTTTAAACTCATCTAATTATCTTTTGCATAAATACTAAGGCTTGCTTAGGCCAAAGCACCTAGCTAATCAATAATTAGACTTGTTATTTTTTTTCTTTTTCTTTTTTTCAAACTCATCTAATTATCTTTTGCATAAATACTAAGGCTTTCTTAGGCCAAAGCACCTAACTAATCAATAATTAGATTTGTTTATATATATATTTTTTATAAGGCATATGAATCTTTGTTTTTGAACCCTAAGTGTGTAAGTGTATGAAGTGTGCATATTTCATCAAGGTAAAGATCAAGACCAAATTACTTTGACAAATTATCTTCCTAACTCTAAAAATCAAACAAATAATCTTATTTTGACCAAGTATAAGAAATCATAATTTGGATTTTCCTATTCCTTAAAATTAACTTAATTTCTTACAAAAATAAGTCAAAATATTGTTTCTATTTTTCAAAAAGTTTTTAAAAGTAAAGAAAAATGTTAATTTTAATTTTTTTTTATTTTAAAGAAAAGGAAAAGTTATGTTAGACCCTCCCCCACACCTATCTCATGCATTGTCCTCAATGTATGAATTAATGCATAGATGCATGAAAAAGAAGAAAGGGAAGGAAAATGGTTACCTTAAGGTGGTGGTTCCGGTGGTGGTCTGATTGGTCCACGAAACGCGGCCCAATCAACTTTTCTTGGGTCTCGGAGGAACCCACCAGCAATATCTTTAATATAACCCATTAAAAAGATATATCCATAAAGGATCTTTATTAAATATTTTACCCCATCTAATTTCCATATTTCATAATTGATTTCGGAATCAAATTTATCAACCACCTCGTCCCAGAATGGAGTATGAAATGATAGAATGATTGACTTGGACTCATGAAGGATAGGAACTAATACCGACTCAGGAAGGTGACTTAAATCAAGTAAAGGTTCAAGAGTCAAAATTGGTTCAGGAATTGGGTCTAAGTCAAGAAGTTGAAACTCAAGTCCACATGTATTTTCCAACAATGGAATGTGACCTAATATGGGTGATTCCAGTTCAGGAATGATAGGTGGGGGAATCAAAACTGACTCTAGAATGTTATTCAAGTTTGGTAATAAAATAGGAGTCAATATTGATTCAGAAAGTTGAACTGGATCACATATGTGAGAATCTAGGTCATATATCTCATTGAGTTCAATATCAAAAAATGGAGAACTTGCCAATTTATCCATGGGATTTTCAAAATTGTAAAGTTGGTCAAGTTCAACATGATCCTCAAAGATGGGTGATTCAATTTCTTTATGAATTGGTACAGGATCCAATGTTGACTCCGGGAAAAAATTGAAGTCAGGTGAAGATACCGGAGTCATAATCGAATCAGGAAATAGAATTGAATCACTAAGTTGGGGTTCAGGATCATAATCATTTTCAAGTTCTATTTCAGAAAAAGGAAAATTAGCCAAACTATCAATATCATTTGGAGTTTGGGTAAGTTCACATGGTTGTTCTAAAATGGAATCTTGATTTCCAAAACAACCTGACTCTTCGGCTCCAACAGAATTGGTAGTGACATCAGAACTGGTCCAACGGTGAGAACGTAGAGATTCGACCATCATATCTATGTCACTATTACGAGCGTTTTGAGCCTGAGTCATGGATTCAAGCATCTCTTCATAGGTGATATGTTCATTGTTTTGATGAAAAGATGAAGAATTGTCTTGGAAGTGGTAGTGAAATTGTGAGTCCATCAGATTTTTGGATTTGTGTTTGGACTCACGCATACTCATTTCCATGATTGATGGTTTCCTATTTTGGACGGGTGGAACTGAGTATGAATCTTGAAAATACTGTGGACTAGGTGGAGAAGGAGGACAAGGTGGTTGAAAATTATGTTCGGGGGAGGTGAATCCCCACTGACTCGGTGAAGAGTTAAAATCATTATGGAAATTATAGTTATTAGATTGGGGGTATGGGTTATATTGATTCGGATAAGACCAATCTGGCACACTAGGTTGGTCAAAGTTATAATATGCTGGGTTGGTAATATCCGAAAATGAAGTCAGTGTGTAATATGAATTATTATTGAAGTTGAAAAAATTATTATTATAGTCCATATCACACAATAGAATACAAACACAGAAAAACAAACAAATAAGCAAACAAACAAAAGAAAAAAATTGTAACTAAGTTAGGGTAGACCTAGACCTACCTAACTGGTTAGACTGTCCACGGGAGGTTTAATGTAGACTTTACCACAAGCTAATCAGCCAGGTCAGGGCAAGGTTGGTGGGAGGTTTTCCGTCAAAGACGTTCCTTAATTAAATAACCACCAACCTTCGGGCTTTCGGCCCTCAATCCCTTTCCTAGACACTGATTTTGCAGGAGTCAGATTCTAACATTTTTTCCCCTTAGGATAATCTCCTAATTGAGTCCGAGATGTCCCTAGGGCCAACGTCTACTCAATTTTAGTTAGGCTTGGGTTAGTGAGTGCTTGGAATCTGATTTTTGGGCTAAGGAAGGGTGATTAAATCCCCACCTTATCTTGTTATTTGGTTGGTGCCCTTAAAATCAATTAGTGCAAGTGTACAAGATATGTAAGATTCACTCAAAGCGATATAAATCAACCAAGAAGTGAGTCCTATGCTAAATGCAATGCATACGTACATTGCTCCAGCACTCTTCAACAGTAAAAATAAATGAATTGCAAAAAACGCGTGCCTAAAATACAAACGTCTAATCAATTTTTAACTTTTGCAACAAACGTTTTACTGTTGATTATTTAGCAGGCTTATGTGATGGCATATAGGAAATAAAGAATTGCAGAGAACTAGAATTTGCAAAGCAAGCAGCCCTGCAAAAACCTGTTAGTAGTCAACTCGTCCTTGCCGCGGAACCGCGGCTTTTGCCGTGGAAACGCGGCAATTCAGAGGGCCCTTGGTCTCTGCTTTCTAGAGCAGAGGCCCAAGGCCACTTGTATGTCACTGCAATATTAATTTCCTGCCTTTAGTGCCCTGTAACCTGCAACAGAGAAGAAACTTCGTTTAGTTCTAAAAAATTTTCAAAAAAAAAATTCAGATTTCAATAAAAACAATGTTACCCTCCCCGGCAACGGCGCCAAAATTTGATTGAGGTACAACCTGCACAAAAAAAATACGGAATTATGGAACTTAAAACAAATATGTGCAAGTGCTCAATTCTTCCGCTATAGCAAGTGGCTATGCGGGTCATGATCCACAAGGAGGGTTTGCGATGGAAGCTTTATGGTTCTTTATTGAAATCGTTAAGAAGAAAAGCGAGAGTTCTTCTCTGTTTTTAAGAAGTGAAAATGAAAAAAGAATTATGTTATGTTAGAAGAAAGTGAGAGATGAAGAAGGGGGAAAAATCAGAAAACAATAAAAACGACTATGTACAAATGGAGTGAGTGGAGAAGAAAGAGTTGGAAGAGGTGGTGATATAATTTACAGAAATGAGAGAAAGGAAAGAAAAGGAAGGAATACTTACGTAGTTTAAGTGATGACTTACCTGGAAACCGTTGCATGTTCTACCTTTGCTTCGGAGGCGTTCAACGCATAGATCATAAGCTCGAGCTCAGTCCCCGTGCACATTATATCGTCAAGTCTAGCAAGAACGAAGTGATGCGGATCTTGGAAGAGGAGAACGTCTTCATGAACTATCGCTGGCTCTCACGTAGCTTAGTTATACTTGCTTTGGATTTCACTTGTAAACTCAACAAACACAACCAAGGTAAAGTAGAAAGAGGAAGAGGAAAGCAAAACAAAATACGAACATAAAAAGAAGCTTTTACCTTTATTACTGCAGAGACAATGGAAGAAAGGAGGAGGGTACATCGGTGTCACTCTCAACGTCAGCTTCTCTCTCTTACTTACATGAATCTTCTTCTACCCTAAGTTTACATACAAGTTACATAACAATAAAAGAAAAACCTAAACTATAAAGAATGAAAACTAGGCTAAATCCTAATCTGCATTGGCGTCCAATTTTAGCACAACAATTGCCCTTTTATAGGCCAAAAACCCAACAACCAGAATCCCGGGGAGGTCGGGGGAGCAAACGCTCCCCCTAACTCCCCAACAAAGCCGCGGAAACGCGGCTTTGGCCGCGTTTCCGCGGCCAGGGTGTGGCCAGATGGCCACACCCTGTTGGTGGGTCATTCTGGGATCTTCTGATATATTTATCTTCAGTTTGTTTCTTCGTGTGATTCTCGGATTCTGACGAAATAGCCTTGGATTCTTGGTTTTAACCGATCGATTCTGAGAGGATTCTTCTCAACCGGTTTCAACCTCTTGATTTTGCCCTGATTTAGTGTGTGCGGATTTATTCTGATTTAATTCAGAATTCTGGTGGGCTTTTGGGCTCATTTCTCTTCATCTCTTTAAGGGTTGGGCCTGCAAATAAATTAAGCAATTAATTAGGATAATGCAGGCTTTTATTCTAAAATAAGTATGAAAATATGATATTAAATATGCAACATTAGCGACCAATCACTTACCTTCATGCAAATACATTTGATAGACTCTTTATGTTTGGATATGTATGTGTATTGTTAGTTTTGGATAAATCATACATATACCATGAAGATTAGTGTTTTAATGAAAAATGTTTTTTTTATTAAAAATGTGACTTATGATCTTTTTGAGCTTCAATGTCTATTTTCATGAAAATGCTATTTACATGACTCTTGAACACTCACACTTTATTTATTTTGTCATGACTTTGATTCATGAACATATTTTGAGCTTCATAGATCGAGTGTCAATTCTTGTAATTTGGTATGATTCATGAAATTCATATGCTTTGATTTCGTATTTTGAAGGATCTTTAACTAGTTTTTCAAAAATTAATTTAAACTAATTATTTATTCTTCTATGAGATTTACACTTGATATTACTTTATGTCAATTGGTATCATTGGATCATTTCAATTGGTATCAATATGATTAATTTTTTTTTTGTATATACTCATGTTTTGATTATATGTATGTATGCTTTCAAATTCAAATTATATCAATTTCTATTGGTATTCTCTTTTCATACATATATGTGTTATTTGTGCTTAGTTAAAATTGATTTTTACATGTTTAAAGCACAAAGTGGTTTATGATGAGAAAATAAAATTTTAAGAAAAATTCTCAAGATTTGTTTTTATTGAGAAAATTCAAAAATTTGTTATGAAGAAAAATTCAAAATTTTGATTTGTATTTCTTATATGCAAGGAGAGCTTAACATCTCTCTTACATATAGATTCATGTTGAGTATATTATAAATTGAGGAGCTTGACAACTCTTCTTTATATGATATATGTGTGTAGGGGGAGCTTCACATCTCCTCTTATGCATTACATAATATGTGTTATGTGAGTTAGGGCTTGTCATCCCTTCTCATGTAATGCATATGTGTAGGGAAGTTAACTTAGCGTCTTCCTCTTCATGAATGTATATCGCATATAACCTTTGTTGATTGATTTGTATTACCCCTTCTTGATCTCTTTGTTTTTGACAAAAAGGGGGAGAAAATTTTGTTTGATTTGATTTTACTTTGAACCCTTTGTTGATGAGTGACAAAAAGGGGGAGAAGAATTTGAGGTTTATATGCATGTTTGAGAAAAATTTATGTTTATGCATATATGTTTTGTTTTACAAATAGGAGAAAAAGAATTTGATATGTTTTATCTCCATACATTTGCATACATATTTATGAGCTTCATTGTCATACATTATTATTTATGTCTATGCATGAGTTAAGGGGGAGCTTCTTTGAAGCTTTACTTTAATCCATGCATATATAACTTCATGAGTTTTGTCATCATCAAAAAGGGGGAGATTGTTGGCCCAAAGGCCTATCACCCTAGTTTTGATGATGATCAACTCATGAAGTTATGTTTACTAATGATCTTGTGTTTAATTAGTGACAGATTCATTATCAAGATCTTAGTAGGTGCATAGCTCAACAAAGGATAAAATGTCAAGATTTGGAGCTAGCACGGTGTGATCCAAGGAGCTTTTGGATCAAGCTTGGACCAAGTCAAGAAGATGAGAAGCCTTCAAGTGAAGACTTCAAGAAGATGAAGACTTGTGTCTAGGTATAAGATTTTATTTTTGTTTTAGAGTAAAATGTAAAGGATAGATAGTTGGTGGATTGCTCAAGTACTTATACACACACACTCTTGATAGAATTGTTTTCATAAAAGATTTTTTAGTTTAGAAAAGATTTTTCATTTTGGAAAAATACAAGTTTGGTTTTTGGAATTTCTTATATGCATATCTTTTATCCAAAATCATATTTAGAGCTTAATGCCAAAAACATAGATATTTCATCTTAATTGTGTAGTGGATCATATCCATACACACTATGCTTTAATGAATTCATAATATCTTGTTTTTGTATCATGAAGAAGTTTGGAAAACAAGTTTTAGAAAAATACAAGTTTTCATTTGAACCAATATTTCCAAGTTACAAAAATAGTCCAATCTTTTATAACATGCCTTGATTTTGTGCAAGTATGTTTGTATATCAAAGTATATTGGTTAAACTATTTTTGTAGATTTTTAAGTATTTTATGGGATTTTATTTGAGCCAAAAAGACTAACTTTTTAATCCCAGAAATCTGTTTCAGGCTTCAGATAAGTCGACTTGCCTCTTTTATAGTCGACTAACTCTGAAGTCGGTCGACCGGTTGGGTCGACCGACGTGCACAGACGTGCACGCCTTTGTGCACTGGAGGACGGCCGACCGTACGGGTCGACCGACAGAGAGTTCGACTCTCTGCTCCAGTGGCCCGGTCGACCCGGGCGGTCGACCGTGGCTCCAACGGTCGGATTTCTGACCGTTGGCGGTCGACCGCCCGGGTCGACCGGCAGGTCTGACAGAGCCCCAACGGCTAGTTTTCCAGACTCTATATAAAGGGTCATTTGGGGGCTGTTTTCACTAAGATTTGGAGATTGTTTTAGAGCCAGTTTTTCCCACTCTTTTCAGAAGTTTTTCTCCACAAAATAGAGAGCAAATACTTCCAATCAAAAGGGAAGATTTTATCAAGAGTGTTTAAAGTGATTCTTTGAGTTTTCCTCCACCATCTCTTTCCTTGTTTTTCTCACACAAACACTTGAGCAATTCATAGACATACTCATCCTATAGGAGTGTTGTAGTGAGAGCTTTTATTGGTGATCAAAGTGTTTAGATCACCAAGAGATTTCATTCTTGTACTTTGAGGAAACGGGCAAGTGTGCTCGTGGTGGTTTAGAGTTCTTGTGTGAACTCGGTGGTTTGAGGTGCGGCCTCGGCGAGCTAGTGAGCTTGCATGTGTACGGGACTAGGGAGTCCGAGGGCTTGTAGGTGTTGCGGCACCGAGGAGAGATCCAGTGGGATCTTGCATAGTGGAAATCCTTCGTGTATCGAAGGCGGGGATGTAGAGCAAGTGTGCTCGAACCTCGAAACATACCCTTGTGTTTGCGATTGCCATTTCTCTCTCTCTATCTCCTTGTTTATATCTTGCATTACTTATCTTGTCTTTACCTTTATATGCATGATATATTCCTTGTGCTCATATTGATATATTGCTTGGGATTGTTGACTAACACTTGTATTCAACCAAGAGAGCCAACGCGGCACCTCAACCCATTCAAGGGGAATCTAGAGGAGTTTGTCCAGAGCCCTTCACGGGGAATTCGGCAACACTCTTTGGTTATACGTGGTGTCTAGTGTAAGAAGTTTAATTAGGTCATAATTGTTTTTAGCTTCCGTATTATTTGGCATTAAGTGACCATTAGGTTAGCCATCACCTATTCACCCCCCCTCTAGGTGAACTTACAATTGGTATCAGAGCTTGGTACTCTGATTTGGGTCTAACAATCTTGAGTTAAAGATCCTACTTTTAGGCTAATCACATTATTTGTACACACACCATGGACTTCATGTCACCACCCACCTTTGACATTCTTAACATCCAAATTTGGAAGGTTAAGATGTCTTTGTACCTCAAGGCCCTAAGCATTCATGTTTATCTTGCCACCACTAATAATGCATATTGTTTAGATGGTAAGAACATTGAGGCTAATACAAAAGCCCTACATGCTTTAAGATCTACCCTAAATGATGATTTTTTATCTAGGGTTGCTAATCTTGATTTGGCTTTTGTAGTGTGGAACACCCTCCTCTCCCTTGGCGAAAAAGAACAATACTATGCGGGGAGTGACTCGGATGTTGGAAGCGACATCTCCAACAAGTGCTATATGGTCCAAGGGGATAACCCCCTTGAGGTAACTACCGAATCCGAGGATGAGGATGTTAACATATCATATGAAGAGCTTTCTACATTTTGTCAATTATTGCTTGAGAAATATAACATGATTAAAAAGGATAATAAAAATTTGAAAAATAAATTTGATTGCATGCATATAGAACAAGATTCATTTAGAAATAAGATTGCATGCTTAGAAAAAGAAAAAGAAGATTTGAAAGATGAAATGTTTCCCTTATGTCTAAATTAAATAATTTGTGTGAAGGGAACACTATTTTGAAGGATAAAATTATTTTGGTGGAAAAACAAAAAGAAATTGTTTTACAAGAAAACACTTCTTTAAAGAAGAAAATTTTTGAAAAAGAAAAAGTTTCTAAAAAGAAGAAAAATGATTTTATTTCTCACTACTCTTTACATGCTACCATTGATGATAGTGAGATTAAGAATTTGAAAAATAAAATAGATAGTTTGAGTTCAACTTTGAACTCGTGTGCATTTAACCATACTAGGTTGGAGTCCTTATTTGCAAAGAAACAAACTCCTCATGTTCATGCACATCACTCTCATCATGCATTTGCTTATGTTGCACGCTACGATCACAATCACACTCATAAGCATACTAAGGTGTACAAGTGTACACATTGTGGCCGCAAAGGCCAGTTAGCAAAATTTTGTTATGATAAGATATATGCTTTAAATTTTGCTAAAAAAAATTGTTGGGTTCCATTAAATGCTAACCCCCGTGGACCCAAGAAAAAATGGGTACCAAAGTCCCCACCTTTTGTTTTTGATGTAGGTGAGGGCTCTCACAAGACATGAGAGATTTGGTGCCTTGATGGTGGATGCACTTGGACTTGATGGACACATATATAGATGCATCGCTATCAAGGAGTTTTGGTGGGTCAACCATCATGTTTGGAGCTTTGGAGATGGTAACGATCTCTAAACTCCTACTTTTTATGTACATGCTAGTTCATTTATCATATTCATAGCATGTTCATGTTTTATGTCTTTATGTGCTTCATGTGGTAAAAACATGCTTAGATGTAGTTTTTATCAAAACAAAAGATAAAGAGTATGCATAACACTTTCATGAAGATAAAACAATGAAGCTCAATTTCATTAAAACCCATATGAAATTCTTTTTCATAAACATGAAAACACAAATCATTAAAGGTTCTACTTTCTTTAAAAATTATTCAAGAAACACATTGAGGATGTAAAAACAAAATTCAAAATATATATAAGTTTGTAAAAACTAAAGCATACATATATATATTCAAACATGAAATGAGTACGCATAGAAAAAATGGCATATAACTTAAGTGACTCAAGAATATAACATGTATCTCATCTAGTTTTAACAAAATTTACACATATATGAAGTAAAAACATTCTTAAAAGAATCAAGACATGTACAAGTGCGATATCAAAACAAATAAAGGAGTACATGTATAAATGTAAGAATTATCAAAACTAGGTCATACAAGTACAATCAAATAGCAACGAGTACATAAAGATAATATAACATGTAAAGCATAAGAATCAAGTGTAACTCATAAATTATATATGTATAATAACAAGTTTTAACAAAAATTGCATCTAGACATGTAATCAAATAAAATTTGCATAAGAACACCAAAATATGGTCGAGAAACAAATTTAATCATTAATGTAAATGCAAGAGTCATCAAAACTCAGATATACACACATAGCTAAATAATAATTGAGTACACGAAAGATATGAATCAATTTTGCACAAAATAATGAGTGTATCTCAAGAGCTATACAAGTATATCACAAGTTCTAAGTAAATTTGCATTTAAATACATACAAATCATGTAAATATGACACAAAATATATGAACAATGATATGCCAATAATTATTCTATTTAAAGCATATAAAACATATTAAGAAGATAGAGATAGTTATCAAACTGATAGAACTAATCTCTATTTCTCCAAAAACATGGTGGTCCTCCCACCTAAACTCCTTGATAGTGATGCATCCATTGATTTGTCCATCTAGTTTCGATTGCACCCACTATCAAGGCACTAATGCTCTCACATCTTGTGAGAGCCCACACCTACATCAAATACAATAGGAGTGGATCTTGGTACCTAAACTTTTTTGGGTCCTTGCGGGTTAGTACATTTTCTAACCCAAATATTTTTACTTGCAAAATTAGAAACATTATCATAACAAAATTTTGTAAGGTGACCCTTGCGACCACAATGTGTACATGTGTACACTCTAGATACATAATGGTATCAGTGTTTTAAATGTCAGATATTGGAGAAATGTCGGATGTCGTAATCGGATGTCAGATTTCGGATTTTGGATATATTTCGGGGACATTTAGTAAATTTCGAACATCATAACGGATAACAAATATATGTCCTAAATGTCTTGAATAATATAATCTTAAAATTCTTATCAAGGTAATACATACACAGCTTATGCAAAACTACATAAATATGTTTAAGATAGGTATACTTACCTTAACATTTTGCATACACTCACTAACCCATTGTAAAAATTTCTCAATTGCTCCAACTTTCAAAACCAACCAACCAAATGCCCAACCTACAAAATATGAAAATAGATCAATAGATATAAAATCAACCAAAGAGATAATATCAAGAGCCAAAATGTTAATATTTAATCTATGTTTTGATCATTCAATCATGAATTTATTTAAAAGATTATAAAAACATAATATAGAAAATCAACTATAAACTAGAAGGCTAGAAGCAAGCAACTAATCAAACAAGATTCAAGTGTTTAAAAGTTACAATTCAATAAATGTATCTCATGCAAATTCCAAAAGCAAGAGTCTAAGCCCAAATTAATAAATAATTCATCCATTATCAAGCCTCTCCATGCTCGGACTCCGACGAATCCTCCTCCAAAGGAATGTCAATGTTTAGATCCTCCTTGATCGGGGAAAACTGCGCACAAAAAGTGTGCATTTTGAAATCAGTATTTAAAGTGTGTGTGCTTTGGCTTCCTTGATACTTCTGTTATAGCATAAAGGTTAAAACGAGTCGAATCCACAAGGACGGAAGGCGATAGAAGCTTACACGGTATGTTCACGTATGTGTTAAAAGTTCTTCAATATTTTAAAGAACGAAAAGAAAAGAAAGCAAAGAATGAAAAAGAGAAGTACGGTGAAACACGAAGAAGTGGGAAACAAAGAAAAGAAGATATTTGTGATTTTTGATATTTCTAAAACAAAGTGAAAAAGAAAAAACTCATGACTACTAACTACTAATGACTCCACCAACATGCTAACCTCTTAGTGATAGTTGCCTCATATGTATCCTTGGCAATCACTAGTCATTGGTTCAATAGCGTTTCAAAGCAAGACCCATATGTAACTCATCACATCCCAATTCAACAAAATAAGTGCAAGCTACACTTAAACCATCAAAATTAAACAAGAGTGAGCATGGAGTAAAGTAATGTTAACTTATTAGAGAGTTAGGATGTTATAGTGTTTGATCCATCATTATGAGCCATCAATGGCTCTTTCAAGAGCAAGGCCAAGTAGAGGCTATTAGATTCTTGTGGATTATCAAGTAAGAAGTTAGACTAGTTAGTGGTTAGTAGTTAGTTGCCATAAGAGAAAAGATTAACTAAACATGTAAAAGGAGTTAGAGAGAAGAAAATAAAGAGAGGTAAAGAGAGAATCTTTCATAGATTGTCACCTTCTATTACAAGAACTCTTGCTTTCCAACCATATACCACTCTCTCTCTTATTACAAGATCTATAAGAAAGGGAAAATACAAAGAAAGAAGAAGAACTAACCTAAACTAAACTATCCTAAACTACAACATGGAAAGAAACTACCCTAACTCTCTGTATATCCTCCACTGAAGAACCCCAGGGGGTATATATAGGCACCAGGGGAAAGGGGACCAGGGGGACAACCCCTGGCCCAAAGTACGGGCGTGGCCGCCCCCGTAGGGCCACGAAAACGCGGCCATAGCCGTGTTTCCGCGGCCGTACTATGGCCGTGCGCGCGGCGCCACCTGTCGCGCGCTATCATGTTTGTCCCCTGTCTGCTGCATATCTTGGTTTCTAGTTTTGGGCTCCGAATTTTGATAGAGTCACCCTCCTAGGTCAATAGCTATCCTTATAGGCCTTTAATTACCCATAAAATGGTCATTTTGGGTCTTCTTCTTCATTTTCACATCATGGACCTAGAAACATACAAAAGAGGTATTATTAACAGAATTTATTATTAAATAAATGTGAAGATGTGGTATGAAATATGCAGTTTTAGAGACTAATCACACCCCCATACTTATATTTTGCTCGTCCCGAGCAAAACAAAAAACTAAGAAAATTATTACACCACTTTCGCAAGTGACGCAATTGCACTGAGCGTGTACAACAAGCCGTTAAACCTCTACGTTTTCCCTAGAGAAGGAGTTTTGTCTCCTGAGGGTTTTCAGCGGATTACACCCATAAAATTCATAAAGAAAGAAATCAAATGTTAGTATTTTGAAAACACATTTTGAAATAGAGAAAAGTGTTGAAGTATTTTTGCGAAAATATAAGTGCTTCAAGGTCATAGGTTAACCAGAAATTATTCTTCCTTAAACTAAGTCGAAATGCAAAATCTTGTTATAAATTAAATGTAAGAATTTAAAATTGAATTGATTCTTTGATCTTTCATAAAACTCTTAGAAAAATATGCACTTTGTGAACTGTGAAGACTTTTGGGATATCGACTCAAACTTTCATGCCATTTATTTGTGTATCTATATATATATATATATATTTTATATATTTTTTCTTCCTTTAGTTTTCTTAGGCTTTCTTATTTACCCGGGTAGTGAGTCTTTAGTCGGTGACTCCCAAACCAGATGATCTTAGGGCACCAGATGAGAAAATATCCATCAGACTTAAGGACTCGAGTAAACAAGGCCACAAAACTAAAGGGGGTTATTTTCATTTTTGTCCACTTTAGGTGTGAATAATCATGCTTCTTGAGGCATAATTACCCAACTTCAATAAGTGAGTTTTATTATCATTATATTTTTTTTAAATATATTTTTATGGCATTTCAGTCTTTATTTCAATCCCAAAAATTATGTAAGTGTGAAGTGCATAAATCTGAGGCAGAAAATTCAAGATCAAATTATCTTTCCAATCTTATTTTCTTGTCCTAAAATTTAAACAAGATCTATTATTTTGACTCAGTTTAAAATTTAATAATTT
Organism: Agave tequilana; assembly: GCA_038442645.1. Taxonomy (NCBI): domain Eukaryota; kingdom Viridiplantae; phylum Streptophyta; class Magnoliopsida; order Asparagales; family Asparagaceae; genus Agave; species Agave tequilana. Next base: position 41,023 of record JAVJIF010011054.1, on the reverse strand, counting down.
TAGGTCTTCCTAGTTCCTAAGATAATCTTAATTTTCTTAAAAATAAATCAAAACTATTTACCTTGTTTCAAAAGTTTTGTAAAAAGAAAAGAAAAGAGCTTCTATGCAAATCTTTTTTAAATTAAAAGAAGTGCAAAAGAAAGAAAATGTAAAACTAACTATGTTAGTAAACCCTCCCCCACACTTATCTCATACATTGTCCTCAATGCATCGTGAATGTGTATATACATGAAACAAATAGAGAGGGAAGAAAGATTACCTCATGATGGTGGTTCCGGTGGTGTTCTGACTGGGCCAAGCGTTGCTACCCAATCCAGATATCGTGAATCTTGTAGAAACCTACCAGTGACCTCTCTAATACGACCAAGTAAAATGTTGGAGAACTATATGATCTTATTGAAAAAATTACCCCCATCCAATTTTCAATTTTCAAAAATAATTACTGAGTCATTTTCTTCAACATCCTTGTTCAACAATGAAGTGTGATTTTGGGAGATGATTGATTTGGAGTTAAATGGAACAGGAATAAAAACCAATACCGACTCAGAAAATTGACTCAGATCAAGTTCAGAGTCAACAATGAGAGTCAAAATTGGATCAAAAATAAGGTCAAACTAAAGAATTGATGTTCACACACTTTCCCCAGCAATAAAGTGTTATTATAAGAGATTGGTGATTCAATTTCACGGTGTACTAGTATAGGATTCAATGTTGACTCCGGAATAGAGAAAAAAAATCTGGTAAAGATATCGAAATCATTATTGAATCAAAAAGTGAAGTCGAATTACCAAATTGAGGTTCAGGATCACTTTCAAGCTCAAGTTCAATTTCAGGAAAAGGATAACTTCTCAAAATGTCAATGTGGTTTTCAAAATTTTGAGCAAGTTCAAATGGATGAAATGAAATTGAATCTTGATTTTTGTCCACGGAAGGAATGTGAATGGTGAAATGATCGATTCAAGTTCAGAAATTATGGGAAAAAAAACTGGCTCAAGAACGTCACTTAGTTTAGGTAACACTACAGGAATCGATATTGATTCAAGGACTGGACTCGAATCGCTAAATTGAACTCAGGCTCACATTCATCTTCAAGTTCAATTTCAAGAATTGGATAACTTGTCAAACTATCAAGAATGTGATGTTGGTCAAATTTAGGTTGGTATGATAAAATTGAAGCTAGATTTCCAAAATGACATGATCTTGGGTCCAATCAGTAGAGTTAGGGATATAAGGATCAGTCAAAGGTTGACAAGAAAGACTTTCCTCACTCTCATTGATCAATTCGCTCATTAGTGAGTCTAACCTACTGATAGGTCGTGGAACAGAATTTTGAGTCTGAGTCATGTCTCCATATTTTTTGCAATTGGTTCTTCTTGAAAAGATGTGTATGGAGTTGATTTTGAAAATTGTGATGAAATTGTGAGTCCATCAGATTTTGCGAGTGCTGCTCAGACTCACGCAAGGGTTCCATACTCAAGTTCAATATTGATGGCTATTTATTTTGAATCGGTGAGACTGGAAAAGATGAGTATGACTCTTGAAAATTTGGTTGAGATGATGAGTCCAACATATTTGAAATCGTTGCACTTTTTCACAAAAGACTTCCAAACACTTTTCTATCTCAGATTCTTCTTCAATTGGATGTTCTAGAAAAGAAGTATACAGAGTTTAAATTTTGGAAGGATTGTGAATTGATCAAATTTTGAATTTGTTGTTGGGACTCAAGCATGGCTTCCATACTCCTTTCCAAATTGGATTTTTTCTTAGTTGGTGGAACAGGAAAATGGGGATATGAAGCAGAATTGGGGAATGAATATTGTTAAAATTGTGGACAAGATGGTTGAAAATTTGACTCGGGGGAGATGAAACCCCATTGACTCTGTGAAGAGTTGAAATTATTTTGAAAATTATGGTCATAAGATTGGGGATATGGGTCATATTGAGTCGGATAATCCCAACCCAGCATATATGGTTGGTTCATGTTGTACATAGGCGGGTCAGAGTTATCCGAGTCAAATGAGGTCGGGGTGAAATATGGATTCATATTATGATTGAAAAAATTATCATTGTTAAAATCCATATCACAATTTACAAGAAAGAAAAACAAACAAACAAAGAAAAAGAAAAAGAAAACAAGCCTAGCTAGGGTTGACTTAGACCTAGACGACTCCTAACTGATTAGACTGTCCACAGGGGGTATATTGTCAGAATCTGACCACGAGTTAATCGGCCAGGTAGGGGAAAGATCAGTGTGAGGTATCCGTGCCGGAGCAACGGGCCTAATTATGCCAAACCACTGTTCTTCCAGGTTTCGCCTCTCAATTCCCAACCTTAGACACCGATTTGACGAGAGTTAACTTCTAACAACTTTCCCCTTAGGTCAATCTCCTAAATGAGTCTGAGATGTCCCTAGGGGCTAACGTCCAGCAAATTTTATTTAGGCTTGGGTTGTGTGAGTGGGGAGGTAATTTTTGGGTGAAGGGAGGGTAATGACTTCCCCACCTTATGTTGTATCGGGTTTTGCCCTTAAGTTTAATTAGTACAAGTATGCAATATAGATAAGAATGAATACATAAAGAGAGTAAATCACCCACGTTTTTGTCCTAACTATATGTAATGCAATTATGTGCACCTCCGTTAAGATTACAACAACACAAGAACAAAATACAGTATATTTGAATGAAAATTGACACGTGCCTAGATGCAAATGTCTAAACCATTTTAAAACATCCAATTTCCATATTTTAGTTCTTAATTATTTACAGTGCACAAGTAATATAAACAAAAATTAGCAGCAGAGTATAAAAATATATAAGAATTTATCCAACCACACAAGAGTAAGTGTGGACTTCTGCAATGCTAAAAATAACTTGCACACAAAAAACAAAGAAGAAAGGTTAACAAAAACGTGAAATCAAACCGTCTCCATCCCGGCAACGGTGCCAAAATTTGATCGTGGAAAATCACGCACAAAAAGTGTATGTTTTGAAATCAATATTTAAAGTGTGTGTGCTTTGGCTTCCTCGATACTTTCGTTATAACATAGAGGCTAAAACAAGTCAAATCCACAAGAACGGGAGGCGATAGAAGCTTACACGGTATGTTCACGTGTGTGTTAAAAGTTCTTCAATGTTTTAAAGAATGAAAAGAAAAGAAAACAAAGAATGAAAAAGAGAAGTTCAGTGAAACACGAAGAAGTGGGAAATATAGAAAAGAAGATATTTGTGATTTTTGATATTTCTAAAATAAAGTGAAAAAGAAAGAAAACTCATGGCTACTAACTACTAATAACTCCACCAACATGCTAACCTCTTAGTGATCGTTGCCTCACATGTATCCTTGGCAATCACTAGTCTTTGGTTCAAGCGTTTCAAAGTATAACCCATATGTAACTCATCACATCCCAACTCAACAAAACAAGTGCAAGCTATACTTAAACCATCAAAACTAAACAAGAGTAAGCATAGAGTAAAGTAATGTAAACTTGATAGAGAGTTAGGATGTTAGAGTGTTAGATCCATCATCATGAGCCATCAATGGCTCTTGCAAGAGCAAGGCCAAGTAGAGGCTATTAGATTCATGTGGATTATCAAGTAAGAAGTTAGACTAGTTAGTGGTTAGTAGTTAGTTTCCATGAGAGAAAAGATTAGCTAAACATGTAAAAGGAGTTAGAGAGAAGAAAATAAAGAGAGGTAAAGAGAGAACCTTTCATAGATTGTCACCTTCTATTACAAGAACTCTTGCTTTCCAACCATATACCACTCTCTCTCCTATTATAAGATCTACAAGAAATAAAAAATACAAAGAAAGAAGAAGAACTAACCTAAACTAAACTATCCTAAACTACAACATGGAAAGAAACTACCCTAACTCTCTATATATCCTCCACTGAAGAACCTTAGGGGGGTTTATATAGGCACCAGGGGAAAGGGGACCAGGGGGACAACCCCTGGCCCAAAGTACAGGCGCGGCCGCGCTCGTATGGCCGTGAAAACGTGGCCATAGCCGCGTTTCTACAGCAGTACTGTGGCCGCGCGCACGGCACCGCCTGCCGCGCACTATCATGTCTGTCCCCTGTCAGCTGCATATCTTGGTTTCTGGTTTAGGGCTCCGAATTTTTACCGAATCACCCTCCTAGGTCAATGGCTATCCTTATAGGCCTTTAATCACCCATAAAATGGTGATTTTGGGTCTTCTTCTTCATTTTCACACCACGGACCTAGAAACATGCAAGAGAGGTATTATTAGCCGAATTTATTATTAAATAAATGTGAAGATGTGGTTTGAAATATGCAGATTTAGAGACTAATCACTCCTCCGATGACGATTCTGTTGATGAAAATTCTTCTTCATCTTCTTCCCTTGTCAATTCTTTTGACTTTTCTTCTAATGAAGATGCTTCTTTAGTTCCTTTTCCTCTCTTGTAAGTTTTTGTTCTTACAGTTTTTCTTCTTTTCGGATTAGCTCCCATAGATTTTGCAACTTGCCTCTGACTCAATCCTTCTCCGGGAAATACTTCATCATCACTATCGATATGTGGTTCACCATTCTACTTTGGAGGCACCAACCAATCCGTGACCCTTTTTTCATCATCATAAGAGGATAAAGGATCTCTATTTTTCAAGGTAAGCTGGTTTCTAAGCCTAGCATTGAACTTGACAAAAACCAAGTCACGTAACTTTTTGAGACTTAGCCTATTTTTCTTCTTTATGTGAATCTACAAAAAAGAAGCATTCAACACAATATAAATTTGTAACTAGAAATTTCAAAAAGAATCATTGTTTGTAATGTATTTATGTGTAAATTGCAATATCATGTCAAATGTGCTCCAATTCCTTTCACAACCAGAACAGCTAGTTAGCAAGTTCAAAACTCTCAAAGTCATTTCCTTTAATTCAGGAGTATCAATCCCATAAAAGTTTCACCATTTAACTAGAAAATTAAAAATAGTTAGTAATTTTAATTTGTGAAACTTTAAACTTTTAGTGTGTGTACACATTGTATCACTTGTGTACATTTACCTGGATTAAGGTTAGGATTTTTAGCTCCATTCTTCGCAAGATCTTTCCAAAAGATCCTCTTTGGTGTTGATACATAGCCATTTGCTCACCGATCTTCTCCACCTTTTCAGGGTCATTTGGATAAAACATGTGCATGAACTCGACAAATCTATTCATGAATATGCTGACCTTTTCAGTAGTCTCCTTTTTCTAATAGTAGAAATATAGCTTCAAGTAGTAGTGATTGGTCGCTAATGTTGCATATTTAATATCATATGTCCATACTTATTTTAGAATAAAAGCATGCATTGTCCTAATTAAATGCTAAATTTATTTGCAGGCCCAATCCTCAAGGAGATGAAGAGAAATGAGCCCAAAAGCCCACCAGAATTCTGAATTAAATCAGAATTAATTCGAGCTCACTAAATCAGGGCAAAATCAAGAGGTTGAAAACCGGTTGAGAAGAATCCTCTCAGAATCGATCGGTTAAAGCCAAGAATCAAAGGCCATTTCGTCAGAATCCTGAACTCAAACGAAGAAATCAACTAAGGATAAATGCAGAAGAAACTCCCAGAGCAACCCACCAACAGGGTGTGGCCACCTGGCCACACCCTGGCCGCGGAAACGCGGCACAAGCCGCGTTTCCGCGGCAATCTTGGGGAGTTAGGGGGAGCGTTTGCTCCCCCGACCTCCCGGGATCCTATAGATTGGGTTTTTGCCTATAAAAGGCCTGTACTTGCGCTGAAAATGGGACGACCATGCAGAGATAGGACTTAGCCAAGTTTTTCATTTCTTAGTTTAGGTTTTTCCTTTCTTTTCATGTAAATTGTATGTAGGCTTAGGTTAGATGATGATTCATGTAAGTAAGAGAGAGAGGCTGATGTTGAGAGTGATACCGATGTACCCTCCTCCTTTCTTCCATTGTTTCAGTAAGTAATAAAGGTAAATGCTTTGTTTTTATGTTCTGCTTTACTTTACTTTTCTTTTGCTTTCTTCTTCCTCCTTCTACTTTACCTCGTTTGTTTTTGTTGAGTTTACAAGTGAATTCCAAAGCACAAGTATAACGATGTTATGTGAGTGCCAACGATAGTTCATGAAGACGTTCTCCTCCTCAAGACGTATCACTTCATGCTTGTGCGAGACTTGATGATATAATGTGAACGGGGACTGAGCTCGGGCTTATGATCTATGCGTTGAACGCCTCCTAAACAAAGGTAGAACATGCACAGGTTTCCAAGTAAGTCAGCAATCAAACTAGGTAAGTATTTCTTCACTCTCCTTTCTTTCTTTTCTTTTATTTCTTTAGTATAGATCACCACTTCTTCCAACTCTTTCTTTTCGACTCATTTGTACATAGTCGCTTTCTTTCCCCTTCTTTGTAAATAGTCTTTTCTTTCCACCTTCTTCATCTCTCATTTTCTTCTAACTTTAACATAACTCTTTTTCTCTTTTCTTTTTAAGAAACAAAGAAGAAATTTCGTTTTGTTTTCTTAACGATTTCAATAAAGAACGTAAACGCTTCTATCGCAAAACCCTCCTTGTGGATCACGACCCGCATAGCCACTTGCTATAGCGGAAGAATTGAGCACTTGCACATTTTATTATAAGTTCTGAAATCTCATATTTTGTGTGCAGGTTTAGCCTCAATCAAGTAGCCTGCTCTATGCAAAGATCCCTTTAACTTTTCATTCCATCTTGTATCAATAAGCTTCCATATTGGAATAACTTTTCTCTCTTCATGGTTAAGGTTTCTTATAATTTCCTCTCTTGCATTGTCAAGTCACCATATCGAAAGCCCATGGATGGCTTGTTACCATCAACTCTTCGAAGAACTTTTACCAATGGAGAAAAACATTTGAGAGCAAGATCAACATTGTCCCAAAATTTATTACTTCCAATAATTTCAGAAACCTACAAAAAAATTAGATATATGAATATGATATATGATAAGCTTGTAATTACTATTTGCTTCTATCTAGTATCTACTATGACTATTCTAGATAAACTTTCTTTCCCGCATCCTTATTAGAAAGTGGATGATTCATCCACTTTGTAGAAGTGAACATTTGCTTCAACTTTTCCTCTTTTCTCTCATAGAATGCAAAGATAGATATGTAGTTACAAATCTAGTGGCCCTGGGCCTAACAATCTGTCCACTCGTGAACTCTCTCATTATGCTAAGCGTGATGGTATGACTATAAATGTAAACCATCATATTTCTCGCCATTAGAATTGCATTTTGCACGGGCTTTACTTTAGCAATATCTCCTACCATCAAACTAACAGTGTGTGTAGTACAACTCGTTCAAAAGATGTTAGGCCTCTTTAATTTTAGCATATTTGCAGCGGCCATGTTGTTTGAAGCATTATCCGTGACAATTTGCACTATATTCTCCTCCCAGGCATCTTCAATTGCTTTATCCACAAAATTGTAAATATAAGTTCCATCATGCTTCTCCGCCAATGCATCTTGAGAAAGTAAGAATGTGGTTCCCGCTGGACAATGCACGACAATATTCATGATGCTCCTATGTTTTCGATCTGACCATGCATCTGCCATAAGTGTGTATCTGCTAATTGCACAATTCTCCTTGAATCTTTTAAGATTCTCTTTCGTCTCCTCGCCCTCTCTTTGAAGAAAGGTCTCACTTAACTCATAAGGGGTTGGGGCTTCCATACCAACTCCATACTCTTCAATAGCTTGCAACATTTGTTGAAAAGATGGTAATGTAGCAGTATGAAAAGCAATTCCGGCTTCATAAAACCACCTCGCCATGTACTTTACCGCATCCTCCCTTGCCTTCTTCTTAGCTTTAAGATTTAGGACATTTTGTTTTGTACTTTTAGCAATGTTGGCCAACTCTTCCAGAGTGTGACTAGCGAACCTATCCATCCGTCCTTTACACTTGGGCTTTATGAAATCAATGAAATTATATATGTGTGCTAATGTTCCCTCGATACTTCCGTTATAGCATTGGCTCAACGGGTCGAATCTATACGGACGGGAGGCGATAGAAGCATTAACAGTTCTTATTCACATTAGTTGTTAACAAGTTCTTCTTTGTTAAAGAATAAGAAAAAGAGAAATAAAAGAAATCCAGAAAGTGATAGGCAAAGAAGGCGATGAAAATGGCGAAGAAAACAAAAGAGAAGTGGCTGTGGAAACAAAAAGTAAATGAAAAAAAGTTGAACTAAGAAGATGGTGAATATAATGATGAAAAGATAAAAGGGTTTTGAAATCAGTTTTTAAAACAAGATAAAAGAAAACTTATGACTACTAACTACTAATTGCTCTACTAATCATGCTAACCTCTTAGTGATAGTTGCCTCACATGGATCCTTGGCCATCAATAATCCTTAGTTTCAAGCGACGATACAGAGCATGGCACATAAGAAGGTTCTTCTACATTCAAACAACACATCATACCACATAACAAGTTGCAAGCTACTATTAATTCATCAAAACCGGTTATAGGTGAGCATGAAATAAAGAAGACATTGCAAGTTAGCAAGTTAGTGGGTTAGGTGTTAGAAATGTTAGAATGTTAGAATCCATCATCATGAGCCATCAATGGCTCTTGTAAGAGCAAGGCCTAGTAGAGGCTACTAGATTCATGTGGATTATCAAGTAAGGGGTTAGATGGTTAGTGGTTAGTAGTTAGATTGCTATGAGAAGAAAAGTTAGCTAAGCATCATGTAGAAGATGGAGAAGATTACAATGGAGAAGAAAGGAGATACCTTTACATAGATTGTTACCATCTATTACATCAATCTCTCTCTTCCTCTCTCTGAATCTCTCAACCCTACAACAAGACCTACAAAAGAAAAGAAAACGCAAAATAAAAGAGAAGAAAATCCTAATCTAAAACTAGAAGAGAGAAAACCTAGTCTAAATCCAAATCTGCTTGCATTCTGGGCCTCTGTAGGGCTTTATATAGGCAAATGAGCGTTCTAGAAGACGAGACAAGGCCACGCGTCGAAGATCGACGCGTGGCCCCACCAAATTGCCGAGGAAAGGTGGCATTTGCCGCGTTTCTGCGGCAAAACCAGGGAATTAAATCCCTGGTAATTCCCTGGTTTTGGCGAGCGTGTTCCCGTCACTTCTAGGACCTTCTTGGTATGCTTGGTTCCGGGTATATTTGTTCGGATCTTCGTCTGACGTGCGCAAAGGTCTAGGTTCAATGCATCTTCTAGAAGTTCCCTTACTTGGCCTCCAAGAAATACTGATTTAATTACCCAAAAATGGGTTTAATTAAGCTCTTATTACCCATTTGCCCTCCTTGTCTTGATTATCTGCAAGAGAAACCAAAACACGGTTTAGACTGACATTTTATTCATAAATCAGTTGAGAAATGTGATATAATAATGCAGAACTATAGACTAATCACACCCCTATACTTATCTTTTGCTTGTCTCGAGCAAAACAAGAAAAACATAAACGATACTACAGATGTTATTACACCACTTTTGTAGGTGACGCGATTGCACTGAGCGCGTGCAACAAGCCGTTAAACCTCTAGGTTACCCCTAGAGGAGGAGTTTTGTCTCCTAAGGATTTTCAGCAGATTGCACCCATAAAATCTATAAAGAAAGAAGATAAATGTTAGTATTTTGAAAACACATTTTGAAAGAGAGATATTACGAAATATTTTTGCAAAATATAAGTGATCTAAGTTCATAAGTCCACCAAAAATTATTCTTCCTTAAACTTAGTCTATATGCAAGATCTTGTCTTTAATTAAGGTAAGAAGGAAACGCGGAGCGGAACCAGCGCTTGAAAATGTGTATTTATGAAATCAATAAAATTATATATGTGTGCTAATGTTCCCTCGATACTTCTGTTATAGCATTGGCTCAACGGGTCGAATCCACAGGGACGGGAGGCAATAGAAGCATTAACAATTCTTATTCACGTCAGTTGTTAACAAGTTCTTCTTTGTTAAAAAATTAGAAAACGAGAAATAAAAGAAATCCAGAAAGTGATAGGCAAAGAAGACGATGAAAATGGCGAAGAAAACAAAAGAGAAGTGGTTGTGAAAACAAAAAGTAAATGAAACAAAATTGAACTAAGGAGATGGTGAAATTAATGATGAAAAGATAAAAGGGTTTTGAAATCAGTTTTTAAAACAAGATAAAAGAAAACTCATGGCTACTAACTACTAATTGCTCCACTAATCATGCTAACCTCTTAGTGATAGTTGGCTCACATGAATTCTTGGCCATCACTAATCCTTGGCTTCAAGCAACGATACAGAGCATGGCACATAAGAAGGTTCTTTTATATTCAAACAACACATCCATACCACATAACAAGTTGCAAGCTACTATTAATTCATCAAAATCGGTTAGAGGTGAGCATGAAATAAAGAAGACATTGCAAGTTAGCAAGTAGTGGGTTAGGTGTTAGAAATGTTAGAATGTTAGAATCCATCATCATGAGCCATCAATGGCTCTTGCAAGAGCAAGACCTTGTAGAGGCTACTAGATTCATGTGGATTATCAAGTAAGGGGTTAGATGATTAGTGATTAGTAGTTAGATTGTCATGAGAAGAAAAGTTAGCTAAGCATCATGTAGAAGTTGGAGAAGATTACAATGGAGAAGAAAGGAGACACCTTTATATAGATTGTCACCATCCCTTACTTGACCTCCAAGAAATGCGGATTTAATTACCCAAAAATGGTTTTAATTAAGCTCTTATTACCCATTTGCCCTCCTTGTCCTGATTATCTGCAAGAGAGACCAAAATACGGTTCAGACCGACATTTTATTCATAAATCAGTAGGGAAATGCGATATAATAATGCAAAATTGTAGACTAATCACACCCCTACACTAATCTTTTGCTCGTCCCGAGCAAAACAAGAAAAAGAAAAACTATACTACAGATGTTATTACACAACTTTCGCAGGTGACGGATTGCACTGAGCGCGTGCAACAAGCCGTTAAACCTCTAGGTTACCCCTAGAGGAGGAGTTTTGTCTCCTGAGAATTTTCAGCGGATTGCACCCACAAAATCCATAAAGAAAGAAGATAAATGTTAGTATTTTGAAAACACATTTTGAAAGAGAGATAAGTTTACGAAATATTTGTGTAAAAATATAAGTGATCTAAGTTCATAAGTCCACCAAAAATTATTCTTCCTTAAACTTAGTCTATATGCAAGATCTTATTTTATCCTTTATAAAATATTTTATCCTTCATAAAACTTAGATAATATGAACTTTGTGATAGTGAAAATTTCTGGAATTTCAACTCCAACCATCAAGCCATTTATTTATATATTTTTTCTTTTTTTTTTTTTTCCTTCTTCCCTTAGTTTTCTTCGTCTTTCTAGTTTATCCGAGTAGTGAGCCTTTAACCGTTGACTCCCAGACCGGACGGTCTTAGGGCACCAGATGAGAAAACATCCCTCGGGTTTAAGGACTCGAGTTAACAAGGCCACAAAACTAAGAGGGATTATTTGTTTATTATGACCACCGTTAGACGTGAATAATCAGGCTTCTTGAGGCATAGTTATCCAGCTTAATAAGTGATTTTTTTATTCATTTATGGTATATATTTTTTTATTTATTTTTGCTTTATGACATTTTAGGTCTTTGTTTCCATCCCAAAAATGTGTAAGTGTGAAGTACTATCTAAGGCAAAAAATTCAAGATAAAATTATCTCTCCAATTTATCTTACTTAGCCAATGATCTTAAACAACATCCATTATTTTGACTAGGTTTAAGATGTCATAATTAAGGCTTTTTAATTTCTAAGATCATCATAATTTTCTTAAAAATAGATCAAAACTTTGTTTCTTATTTCAAAAAGTTTTTAAAGAAAGAAAAATCTATACAAAAGGGAAGATTTCTAAAAAGCATCCTAAAAGAAGTGTAAAAGAAAGAAAATCTAAAAACTCTACATTTATAAACCCTCCCCCACACTTATCTCATGCATTGTCTTCAATGCATAGTGAATATATATATATATTATATATATATATATATATATATATATATATATATATATATATATATATATAATATATATATATATGTATATATATATGTATATATATATATATGCATGAAACAAATAGAGAGGGAAGGAAAAATTATCTCAAGGTGGTGATTTCGGTGGTGGTCTAATTGGTCCATGAAATGTGGCGCAATCCAATTTGCGTGGAGTCCGGAGGAACCCACAAGAGACCTCTATAATACAAGCCACTAAAATGATGTATATATTTATGATTTTTATTAAAAATTTAACCCCATCTAATTTCCAAATTTTCAAAATAATTTCGGAGTCAATTTTATCAACACCTTTGTCCCAAAATGGAGTGTGAAAAGATGGAATGATTGATTTGGACTCAGAAAATGCAGGAACGACCACTGACTCAGGAATTTGACTTAATTCAAGTAAAAATTCAGGAGTCCAAGTTGGTTCAGGAATTCGTTCCAAATTAAGAAGTTGAAATTCAAATCCACATTCATTTTCCCACAATGGAACGTGACTTTCTAGGATTGGTGATTCAAGTTCAAGAATGACAGGTATGGGAATCAAAACTGACTCTAAAATGTTGCTCAAATTGGGTAACAAAATAGGAGACAATATTAATTCAGAAATTTGAACTGAATCACAAATTTGAGGATCGAAGTCACATTTTTGTCTAAGTTCAATTTCATAAAAATGAGAACTTGCCAATTTGTCAATGGGACTTTCAAAAGAATAAAATTGGTCAAGTTCAATTTGTTGATATAAAAGATTGGTATTTCAATTTCACGATGGACTGGCACTGGATCCAATACTGACTCGGGAAAAGGCCTGAAATTAGGTAAAAACACCTCAGTCATTATGGAATCAGGCAGTGAAATTGAATTACCAAGTTGAGGTTCAGGATCATATTCATGCTCAAGTTCAATCTCAAGAAAAGGATAACTTGCCAAAATATCAATGGGATTTTCAACATTTGAAGTTTGGTCAGGTTCAGATGGATGTGCTGAAATTGAATCTTAGTTTCCAAAATGACAAGAGTCCTGGGTCAGATCAATAGAGTTAGGGATAGCTGAATTGGTCAAAAGTTGATAAGAAAGAGTTTTCTCATTCCTATAAATGCTAACCAATTGACTCGATTGTGTTTCCAACTTATTGATAGACTGGGTAGAAGATTTTGAAATTGTAGCGCGGACTCCTACAAGATTTCTATACTCTTTTCTAGATGTGATGTTTTTCAAGTGGATGCTCTAGAATGGGAGTGTAGGAATCTTGGGTTTTAAAACAACAAGAGTCAGAGGTCAAATTGATAGAGTTAGAGATATTTGGAGTGGTCAAAGGTTGATAAGAAAGAGTTTCCTCATTCCTATAAATATTGACCAATTGACTCAATTGTGTTTCCAACCTATCAATAGACTGAGAAGAAGATTTTTGAAATTGTAACGCAGACTCCTACAAGATTTCTATACTCTTTTCTAGATGTGATTTTTCTTCAAGTGAATGGTCCAGAAAGGGAGTATAAGAATCTTGGTTTTGGAAAGATAGTGAAGATTGTGAGTCTAACATATTTTGAGATTGTAGCTCAGACTCACTAAAGCATTTCATACACGTTTTCAAGACAGATGATTGGTCATTTTGAATAGGTGAAACTGACGATGAATCATGAAAATATTGTGAAATTGGTTAATTGAGCTTCTTCTGTTGGGACTCAAGCATGGCTTGTATGGCTTCTATACTATTTTCGAACTTATATTTTTCTTCAATGGGAGGTCTAGAAAAAGGAGTATAAGAAGTAAAATTGGGGAATGGAGATTGTGAAAATTGTGAAAATTATGGACAAGGTGGCGGAAAATTTAACTCGGGGGAGGTGAATCCCCATTGACTCTGTGACGAGTTGAAATTATTTTTAAAATTATGGTCATAAGATTGGGGTATGAGTTGTATTGATTCGGATAAGTCCAACCCGGTGTATTTGGTTAGTTCATATTGTAAAAATCCGGGTTGGAATTATCTGAATCAAATGGGGTAGGTGTGAAATATGGATTCATATTAGGATTGAAAGAATTGTTATTGTTGAATTCCATTTCACAAACAATCACAAACAAAAAAGAAAAAGCAAACAACAAACAAAAAGAAAGAAAATCAAAACCAAGCCTATACTAAGGTTAACCTAGACCTAGACGACTCCAACTGATCGATTACCCGGGGGAGGTTGTTGTATGAATCCGACCACAAGATAATCGGCCAGGTAGGGGCAAAATACGGTGGGAGGTATCCGTGCGTAAGCAACGGGCCTTAATTACACCAAACCACTGTATCTTCGAGGCGTAACCTCTTAATCCCCAACCTTAAACACCGATTTCACAAGAGTAAGATTCAAAACAAGTTCCACCCTTGGTCAATCTCTTAATGAGTCTAAGATGTCCCTAGGGGCCAATGTCTATAAATTTTTATTAGGGCTTGGGTTGTGTGAGTGGGGAGGTGATTTTTGGGCTAAGGAAGGGTGATGAAATCCCCAACTTATCTTGTTTTGGGTTATGCCCTTAGATCCAATTCATGCAAGTGTGCAATATAGACAAGAAGATAACACAAAGCAAGTAAATCACTAACGTGTTTGTCCTATGCTATATGCAAAGCCATATGTACACCTCAGTCTAGATCACAACAACAGAACAAAATACAGTATATTGGAATTGAATTGATACGTGCCTAAATGCAAATATCTAAACCGTTTTAAAGGCGTCCAAATACCGTATTTTAGTTCTTTAATTTATTACAGTGTGTAGGCAACCAAAGCAGAAAATTTGCAGCAGAATATAACAATATATGCAACTTGCAAATTCCCTGCAAAAGATGAAGTCAAAATGCCACATATACGCCGCGTTCCCCGGCTTTCCTTGGGTTTTGCAACACAGTTATGGAAGCAGGATCCCTGCGTTCTAGAGCAGGGAAATGCTAGCAAAAGAAGAGTTCTGCAATGTTCAGTTTCTGTAAAAATTAACCTACACACCAAAACAGAGAAGAAAACATTAACAAAAACGTGAGTTTAAACCACTCCCATCCCTAGCAACGGCGCCAAAAATTTGATCGGAGCGGAACTAGCACTCTAAAATGTATATTTATGAAATCAATGAAATTATATATGTGTGTTAATGTTCCCTCGATACTTCCGTTATAGCATTGGCTCAACGGGTCGAATCCACACGGACGGGAGGCGATAGAAGCATTAACAGTTCTTATTCACGTCAGTTGTTAACAAGTTCTTCTTTGTTAAAGAATTAGAAAAAGAGAAATAAAATCCAGAAAGTGATAGGCAAAGAAGGCGATGAAAATGGCGAAGAAAACAAAAGAGAAGTGGTTGTCAAAACAAAAAGTAAATGAAACAAAGTTGAACTAAGAAGATAATGAAAATAATGATGAAAAGATAAGGGTTTTGAAATCGGTTTTTAAAATAAAATAAAAGAAAACTCATGGCTACTAACTACTAATTGCTCCACTAACCATGCTAACCTCTTAGTGATAGTTGCCTCACATGGATCCTTGGCCATTACTAATCCTTGGCTTCAAGCGACGATACAGAGCATGGCACATAAGAAAGTTCTTTTACATTCAAACAACACATCATACCACATAACAAGTTGCAAGCTACTATTAATTTATCAAAATCGGTTAGAGATGAGCATGAAATAAAGAAGACATTGCAAGTTAGCAAGTTAGTGGGCTAGGTGTTAGAAATGTTAGAATGTTAGAATCCATCATCATGAGCCATCAATGGCTCTTGCAAGAGCAAGGCCTTGTAGAGGCTACTAAATTCATGTGGATTATCAAGTAAGGGGTTAGATGGTTAGTGGTTAGTAGTTAGATTGTCATGAGAAGAAAAGTTAGCTAAGCATCATGTAGAAGATGGAGAAGATTACAATGGAGAAGAAAGGAGACACCTTTACATAGATTGTCACCATCTATTACATCAATCTCTCTCTCTCTTTCTCTCTCTGAATCTCTCAGCCCTACTATAAGATCTATAAAAGAAAATAAATACAAAATAAAAGAGAAGAAAATCCTAATCTACAACTAGAAGAGAGAAAACCTAGCCTAAATCCAAATCTGCTTGCGTTCTGGGCCTCTCCAGGGCTTTATATACGCAAATGAGGGTTTTAGAAGATGAGACAAGGCCACGCATCGAAGATCGACGCGTGGGACGCATTTCCATGGCAAAACCAGGGAATTAAATACCTGATTTTGGCGAGCGTGTTCCCAATGCTTCTAAGACCTTCTTGGTATGCTTGGTTTCGGGTATATTCGTTCGGATCTTCGTCTGACGTGCGCAAAGGTCTAGGTTCAATGCATCTTCTAGAAGTTCCCTTGCTTGGCCTCTAAGAAATGCGGATATAATTACCCAAAAATGGGTTTAATTAAGCTCTTATTACCCATTTGCCCTCCTTGTCTTGATTATCTTCAAGAGAGACCAAAACACGGTTTAGACCAAAATTTTATTCATAAATCAGTAGAAAAATACGATATAATAATGTAGAACTATAGACCAATCAACTGTCCAAAATTGGTGATTTAATTTCTAGATCTATGGGTACGCGAATAAATGTTGGCTTAGGAAATTGATCCAAATTGGGTAAGGATACCGGAGTCAACATAAATTCGAAGATGAAAAGTGAATCACAAGGTTGGGGATCGGAGTCACATTCACATTTAAGTTCAATCTCATTGAATGGAGAACTTACCAAATTATCCAAGGTTTAGAATTAGTCAAGTTCAAGTTTGTATGATAAAATTGAATCTTTGTCAAAGTCTTCAAGATTTCATGATTCTTTGTTTTCATCAATATGGCTAGAAGTGTCGAGAATAGTCAAAGATTGGGTAGGGAGAGTTTTCTTAATCCTACGCATGTTTTTCAATCGACTTAGTCTTGCTTCTATCATATTTAAGGAATCACTTTGGAATTGAATCATGGATTCGTACTCTTTTCTAAGTCGGTATGTTCTTCTTGAAAAATAGAATAAGGATCTTTGATTTGAAAATTTTGATGAGATTTTGAGTCTTCTAGAATTTGAATTCGTCGCTCAAGCTCTTCTAAGACTTCCATCCTCTTTTCCCAGTCAAATTGATTCTTCTAATGATTGTTTGGGAGAAGGAGTATATGAAGCTGGATGTTGGTAAGGTGGTTGACTGTATGACTCAGGGGAGTTGTATCCCCATTGACTCTTTGAACAGTGGTGATGATTGTTCCAGTCTTGTTCATAGTATTGAGACTGGGCATATATTGATTCGGATAAGACCACTCCGACATACTTGGTTGGTTAAAGTTATGATATGCCGGGTTGGTAATATCCGAATCAAAAGAGGTCGGGGTGAAATATGGATCACTATTTGCTTATGAATATTGTAATTATAATCTATCATCAAGATGTCAAAAACAAAAAACAAGAACAGCAAATAAAAAACAAATAAAAAGGAAAAAAAATTTAGCCTAAGTTAGGGTAGACCATAGACCTAAACAACTCCTAACTGGTTAGACTGTCCACGGAGGGTATATTACAGAATTTGACTATAAGTTAATCAGTCAAGTAGGAGCAATATCAGTGGGAGGTATCCCGGCTTAAGCAACGGGCCTAATTATACCAAACCACCAATCTTCAGGGTTTCGCCCCTCATTCCCCAACTTTAGACACCGATTTGACAAGAGTTAACTTCTAACAACTTTCCCCTTAGATCAGTCTCCTATTTGAGTCTGAGATGTCCCTAAGGCCAACGTCTACTCAGTTTTAGCTAGGCTTGGGTTAGTGAGTGAGGAGATTATTTGTGAACTAATGGAGGGTAATGACTTTTCCACCTTATCTTGTTTATAGGACAAAGCCCTTAGGTCAGTTTAGTGCAGTGTACAATTATATAGAAAAAGTAACACTCAAGCAATATTTCATACAAGAATGAACTTATACTAAATGCTATGCACACATACCTTTGCTCCAGCACTTTTCAACAGTAATGTAAAAGATAAATGAATTAGACACGTGTCTAAATACAAGTTTAAACCATTTTTAACATTTACAAACAATCACTTTACTGTTGAATTAAATACAATATGCAAAATAAATTAATAAGGAAATCTAACACATGCAGAAGTTATATTTTGCAGTGTGAAAGTACCTATAAAAAAATCAATTAGTAGTCCACCACAAATGCCTCGAAAACACGGTTTTTTGCATGTTTGCACGGCACAATTATGGGCTTTGATGCTCTGCCTTCTTAGGCAGAGGCACATAGTAGTAATATGTCAACTATAACTCTTTGATTCCTGAATTCAGCCCTGGCACATAAAAATAAAGAAGAAAAGGTTAAATTGTTTAAGTAAATCAAAAAAGAAATGAAAACTTACGGTTTCTCCCTGGCAACGGTGCCAACATCTGATTGAGGTTTAACCTGCACATAAAAATACAAAATTTTAGAAATATAAAATAAAAGTGCCAGTTCTCAGTACTACCGCAATAGAAAGTGGCTATGCGAGTCGTGATCCACAAGAAGGGACTAGCGATGGAAGATTTTAGATAAGTTCGTTTCTTTTTGAGTTTACCAAAATATAGAAATTTCTTCTCAGTTTTAGAAAAAGAAAACAAAAAAGGTTAAGTTAGAAGATGTAAAGAAGATGGTAAAAAAAAGATGATGATATTGTTGTTGTTGTTTTATTTACAAAAGAAAATAAAAAACTAAATAAAGAGGAGAATGTTGGTTTTGGAGTAGAATTCTAAACTAAGAATTAAAAGAAAACTAAAAATTCTTACTTACCTTTTTCGTGCTCATATACCTTGGATCCATCACTATGACTTACCTAATCTTTGAAGGCGATCAAGCATGGCATGTAGGATCTTCCCCGTTCCCGATCTACACTATGAATAAAGAGCAAGCTAAAGTAACAAAGGAATGATTGTTCATCACCATAGGCCATCAAGGGCACTTGAAATGGCGAAGCAGTTTCGAGACTATTAGATTCACTTGGATTACAAACACATCAGAGAAAAGAAAACAAAACAAGAATAAAGAAGAAAAGCAACTTTCAATTTGATTAAATAACAATGAAAGAAAAGATGAATACTTACACTGGTGTCACTCTCAGTACAAGCTCCTTTCTCATTCTTCTGTGAAACTCTTCTCTCCTCTCAGTTACATAAAAAATAAAAATTACATTAAAAGAGAAAGAAGAACCTAAGTTAAACTTATACAAAAATCTATTCTACTCTCTGCTTAATCGTCCTCTATACACTGAGAATTTGCAGTTATTTATAGCAAATATGGAACGAGGGAGAGCGTTTGAAGATAGGGGAAGCAAACGCTCTCCCACATCTTACCAGATTGTCATAGATCCGCGGCTTTGGTCGCAGATCCACGGCTCGTGGCATCCTGGCATCTGTCCATCTTGGATTATCTCCTTGGATTCTCTGTTTGGACTCTATATTTGACGTTATCCTCAGTTGATTTCGAGCTAACCAAAATGGATTTATAGAAATCCGAATTTTACCGGTTTCTATTTGGTATTATCTTTCTGATTTGCTCTGATCTATGACTAGTCTATAGTTCTGCATTATTATATCAACATTTTTCCATCGATTTTTGAATAAAATGTCGGTCTAAACCGTGTTTTGGTCTCTCTTGCAGATAATCAAGACAAGGAGGACAAAAGGGTAATAAGAGCTTAATTAAACCCATTTTTGGGTAATTAAATCCGTATTTCTTGGAGACCAAGTAAGGGAACTTCTAGAAGATGCATTGAACCTAGACCTTTGCGCACGTCAGATGAAGATCCGGACGAATATACCCGAAATCGAGTATACCAAGAAGGTCCTAGAAGCGACGGGAATCACTCGCCAAAAACCAGGGACCTATCCCTAGTTTTGCCACGAAAACGTGGCAAATGCGGCGTTTTCGCGGCAATATGGTGGGGCCACGCGTCGATCTTCGACGCGTGGCCTCGTCTCGTCTTCTAGAGGCCCCATTTGCCTATATAAAGCCCTGTAGAGGCCCAGAACGCGAGGAGATTTGGGATTTAGGCTAGGTTTTCTATCTTTTAGTGTACTATAGTGCAGGTGTTCTTCTTCTTTCTTTTGTATTTTTATTTCGTTTTTAGATCATGTATTAGGGCTGAGAGATTCAGATAGAGAAAGAGAGAGATTGATGTAATAGATGGTGACAATCTATGTAAAGGCGTCTCCTTTCTTCTCCATTGTAATCTTCTCCATCTTCCACATGATGCTTAGCTAATCTTTTCTTCTCATGGTAATCTAACTGCTAAGCACTAACCATCTAATCCCTTACTTGATAATCCACATGAATCTAGTAGCCTCTACAAGGCCTTGAGCAAGAGCCATTGATGGCTCATGATGATGGATTCTAACATTCTAATATTTCTAACACCTAACCCACTAACTTGCTAACTTGCAATGTCTTCTTTATTTCATGCTCACCTCTAACCGATTTTGATGAATTAATAGTAGCTTGCAACTTGTTGTGTGGTATGGATGTGTGGTATGAATGTAGAAGCACAATCTTATGAGCCATGTTTTGTATCGTCTCTTGAAGCTAAGGATTAGTGATGGCCAAGGATCCATATGAGACAACTATCACAAAGAGGTTAGCATGGTTAGTGGATCAATTAGTAGTTAGTAACCATGAGTTTATTTACTTTGTTTTAAAAATCAATTCCAAAATCTTTTATCATTTTTTCTATCGTTGTTTTACCATCCTCTTAGTTCATCTTTGTTTCATCTGCTTTTCTATTTTATTTCCAAACCACTTCTCTTTGGTTTTCACATCGACGTTTTTATAATCTTCTTACCTATCACTTCTGGATTTCTTTTATTTTCTTTTTCTAATTCTTTTAACAAAGAAGACTTGTTAACAACCGACGTGAACATAAACTGTTATGCTTCTATCGCCTCCCGTCCCTGTGGATTCGACCCGTTGAGCCAATGCTATAACGGAAGTATCGAGGGAACATTAGCACACATACATAATTTCATTGATTTGATAATATGCACGTTTTCAAATGCTGGTTCCGCTCCGATCAAATTTTGGCGCCGTTGCTGGGGACGGGAATGGTTTTGATTTCACGTTTTTGTTAACATTTTCTTCTCTGTTATGATGTGCAGGACAATCTTTACAGGAGCTTAACATTGCAGAACAAACACTAGCTTTGCATCTCCCTGCTCTAGAAAGCAGGGACCCAGCTTCTAAAGAAATGCTGCGCTAACGCGACATTTACCGCGGAAAAGCGGCTATTTTGTGATCATTGTGTATCTTGTTGTACTGGGATGTGTTCATTGTAATAGTTAGTGAATCTGTACTATTACTTTCCTACTTTGGTTTCCTACACACTGCAATAATTAAAGAACTAAAATACAGTAATTGGATATTTTTAAAACGGTTTAGACATTTGCATTTAGGCACGTGTCAATTCAATTCCAATATACTGTATTTTGTTCTGTTGTTGTGATCTGGATTGAGGTGTACATATGGCATTGCATATAGCATATGACAAACACGTGGGTGATTTATTCACTTTGTGTTATCTTATTGTCTATATTGCACACTTGCACGAATTTGACTTAAAGGCAAAACCCATACCAGATAAGGTGGGGATTTCATCACCCTTCCTTAGCCCAAAAATCACCTCCCCACTCACACAACCCAAGCCCTAATAAAAATTTATAGACATTAGCCCCTAGGGACATCTCGGACTCATTAAGAGATTGACCGAGGGTGGAACTTGTTTTGAATCCTATTCTTGTGAAATCGGTATCTAAGGTTGGGGATTAAGAGGTTATGCTCGAAGATACCGTAGTTTGGCGTAATTAAGGCCCGTTGCTTACTCACGGATACCTCCCACCGTATTTTGCCCCTACCTTGGCGATTAGCTTGTGGTCGGATTCATACAACAACCTCCCCTGGGTAATCGATTAGTTAGGAGTCGTCTAGGTCTAGGTCAACCTTAGTATAGGCTTGGTTTTGATTTTCTTTCTTTTTGTTTGTTGTTTGCTTTTTCTTTTTTGTTTGTGATTGTTTGTGAAATGGAATTCAACAATAACAATTCTCTCAATCCTAATATGAATCCATATTTTACACCTACCCCTATTTGATTCGGATAATTCCAACCCAGCTTTTTACAATATGAACCAACCAAATACACCGAGTTGGGCTTATCCGAATCAATACAACCCATACCCCCAATCTTATGACTATAATTTCAAAAATAATTTTAAATTGTCACAGAGTCAATGGGATTCACCTCCCCGAGTCAAATTTTCCACCACCTTGTTCACAATTTTCACAATTTCCACAATCTCCATTCCCCAATTTTGCTTCCTATACTCCTTTTCTGGACCTCCCATTGAAGAAAAATCTAAGTTCAAAAAAAGCCTAGAAGCCATACAAGCCATGCTTGAGTCCCAACAAAAGAAGCTCAATTCACCAATTCCACAATATTTTCATGATTCATCCTCAGTTTCACCTATTCAAAATGACCAATCATCTGTCTTGAAAATGAATATGAAATGCTTTAGTAAGTCTGAGCTTCAATCTCAAAATATGTTAGACTCACAATCTTCACTATCTTTCCATAACCAAGATTCTTATACTCCCTTTTTGGACCATTCACTTGAAGAAAAATCACATCTAGAAAAGAGTATAGAAATCTTGCAGGAGTCTGCGTTACAATTCCAAAAATCTTCTTCTCAGTCTATTGATAGGTTGGAAAACAATTGAGTCAATTGGTCAACATTTATAGTAATGAGGAAACTCTCTCTTATCAATCTTTGACCAATCCAAATATCTCTAACTCTATTAATTTGACCCCTGACTCTTATTGTTTTGGAAACCAAGATTCCTACACTCCCATTCTAGAGCATCCACTTGAAAAAATATCACATCTAGAAAAGAGTATAGAAATCTTGCAGGAGTCCTCGCTACAATTTTAAAAATCTTCTACCCAGTCTATCAATAAGTTGGAAACACAATAGAATCAATTGGTTAGCATTTATAGGAATGAGAAAACTCTATCTTATCAACCTTTGACTAATTCAGATTTCCTAACTCTATTGATCTGACCCAGAACTCTTGTCATTTTGGAAACCAGATTCAATTTCAGCATACCCATCTGAACTTGACCAAACTTCAAATGTTTAAAATCCCATTTACATTTTGGCAAGTTATCCTTTTCCTGAGATTGAACTTGAGCATGAATATGATCCTGAACCTCAACTTGGTAATTCAATTTCACTACCTGATTCCATAATCACTGAGGTAACTTTACCTGATTTTAGGCCTTTTCGTGAGTCAGTATTGGATCCAGTGCCAGTCCATCGTGAAATTGAAACACCAATCTTTTATGATCAACAAATTAAACTTGACCAATTTCATTCTTTTGAAAGTCCCATTGACAAATTGGCAAGTTCTCATTTTTATCAAATTGAACTTAAACAAGAATGTGACTTTGATCCTCAAATTTGTGATTCAGTTCAAATTGTTGAATCAATATTGACTCCTATTTTGTTATCCAACTTGAGCAACATTTTAGAGTCAGTTTTGATTCCCATTCCTGTCACTCTTGAACTGGAATCACCAATCCTAGAAAGTCACATTCCTTTGTGGGGAAATGAATGTGGATTTGAATTCAACTTCTTGATTTGGACCGAATTCCTGAACTAACTTGGACTCCTGAATCTTTACTTGACTTAAGTCAAATTCTGAGTCAGTGGTCGTTCTTGTATTTTCTGAGTCCAAATCAATCATTCCATCTTTTCAAACTCCATTTTGGGACAAAGGTGTTGATAAAATTGACTCTAAAATTAATTTGAAAATTTGAAAATTAGATGGGGTAAAATTCTTAATAAAAATCATTCATATATACATCATAATAATAGGTTGTATTATAGAAGTTTCTTGTGGGTTCCTCCGAACTCCACGCAAATTGGATTAGGCTGCATTTCGTGGACCAATCAGACCACCACCGGAACCACCACCTTGAGGTGATTTTTCCTTCTCTCTCTATTTGTTTCATGCATACATACATTCACGATGCATTGAGGACAATGCATGAGATAAGTATGGGGGAGGGTTTACTAACGTAGAGTTTTTAGATTTTCTTTCTTTTTCACTTCTTTTAGGATATTCTTAGAATTTTCCTTTGCACTTCTTTTAGGATATTCTTAGAATTTTCCTTCGTATACGATTTTCTCTTTTTTTAAAAAACTTTTTGAAATAAAAGACAATATTTTAATTTATTTTAAGAAAATTAAGATGATCTTAGAAATTAAGGAAACCTTAAATATGACATCTTAAACCTAGTCAAAATAATGGATCTTATTTAAAATTATAGGCTAAGTAAGATAAATTGGGGAGATAATTTTATCTTAAATTTTTTGCCTTAAATAGTATGCACTTCACACAAACACAATTTTTGGGATGGAAACAAAGACCTAAAATGCCATAAAGAAAAAGTAAATAAAAAGAAAAAATATATTATATACGAAGAAAAAATAACTTATTAAGCTGGATAATTATTGTAACACCCCGTTCCTGGAATACGTACTTAGTTGCGTATTCAGATTTTCGATCGTATTTTTCGATTTGTTTTCTTTATTTATTCTGTATTATGAATTCCTTACATGATTGTTTTGTCTTGGATTTGGATTCGTGGACTCGGAGTCAGCCCTAGTCTGAACCGAGGGCCCGATCCTAGAGTATTACTCGATTTGGTCTTTTTACTATTCCGATTTGACCAATTTCAGTTTTGAACATCGTTTTCAACTATTTTCTGGAATTTTCATGAATTAAGTTGAAAATCTTCAAAACCGTGTCGGCCAATTTCGTTGACCGATTCCCGGATTTTTAATTTACAAACGGTTTGGAATTTCGAGAAGTGCCTTTAGACATTATTTCTTAAAATCACATTTCCTATCTAAGTACCTTTTTTGAGAATTTTATGAATTTATGAAAATTCCACCGGATTCGGTATCGGCCAGTATCGCTGGTTGATTCCAGGATTTTTAGTTTACGATCAGGATTGAATTTCTAAAATCCGTTTTCACTTTACTTCTTAAAATCATATTTTCTTCTTTAATACATTTTCTGAGATTTTTCAGAATTTATCAAAATCCGGCCAACCCGGTGTAGACCGAGATTGACGGTGGACTTCAGGATTTTTAATTTGAACATGGCATTGAATTTCTGAAAACTGATTTCACCAAAAATCATTTTATAATATTTATTATTTTTGAGAATTTTTGGGAAGCTTTCTGGATTACTTTATTTTTGAGGTTTTCCGGAGTTTTTGGTGTTTTCCCAGATACCGGGATTTTGCTTTGATATTCCAATTTGTCTTTTTCCATTTTTTCTTCCTCAAACGCCGGCTTCACCATCCTTAGATCTTGCATTTAATGCAAAGATCTTCTCTTCACTTCTCCCCACACTTCATTTAATGTACTGCCACCAACTCCCATCAAGCACCATGCCTTTTTGTCCTTTTGTGAAACGCCACCTTGCTTCTCCCTTGAAACGCCGCATTTATTCCCGCGTTAGGCTAATTTGGCCTAAACGCAAGGTTGTGGGCTGCGTTTTGGATTGTGAAACGCAAGCTCTTTTTGGTGTGTCCTTTTGATTTGAAGTGCAACCTTATTATATTCTTTTCCTTACCATTATATAATACCCCACTCTCTCTCTCTCTTTGATTATTTCTCTCCTCCTTCTTTTAGCAGCCAACAGAGAGCTTTTGGCAGCCATGGCTTTGCCTTGGCCGGCCACTTCCCCATCACCTTCACCTTCCATTTTCCCCACCATTTCTACCACCAACACCACCAACTTCTTCACTTCTTTCTCCACCACCACCTCCTTCATTTTACCACAACAAACACCACCATGCCACCTTCTTCTTCCTCTTTTCCACCATGAAACACCATGAACCCATCTTCTCCACCAAAACTTCTCCACCCTCTCCACCACCATATGCTCCACCGTAGCCACCACCAAGTATACCCTCTTCACCTCCTCGGCGAGCTCTTTCATCCTATCCGACTCGTCGCTCCCCGTAACACCGTTTGCAAAATCTCATTTTGACCACTTGAACTAGACTTGCACCATCTAATTTCATCTCTTGTGAAGACCGGCCTCACCTTTTGGTTTGGGGCCGCGTTCTTCTCCGTTGGCGTGACGCAAAGGGCCGGTACCTTCCTTTTGGATTGGGGCCGAACTTCCCTTTGCTGGACGCAGCAAGGATCATCTTGGGCGAGTAACTTTACTCGCCAAGACTTGGATAAATTATTAACATACTTGTATTTTTATATCAACAAACTCAACCTTCAAAAGTCAGTTTTGTTCTCTGTCTGCCTTCTTTCCCGCGTCTGCCCACTTTTCTGCGTCTGCCTTCTTTCCCGCGTCTGCCTTCTTTTCTGCGTCTGTCTTCTTTCCCGCGTCTGCCTTCTTTTCTGCGTCTGTCTTCTTTCCCGCGTCTGCCTTCTTTTCTGCGTCTGTCTTCTTTCCCGCGTCTGCCTTCTTTTCTGCGTCTGTCTTCTTTCCCGCGTCTGCCTTCTTTTCTGCGTCTGCCTTCTTTCCCGCGTCTGCCTTCTTTTCTGCGTCTGCCTTCTTTCCCGCGTCTGCCTTCTTTCTGCGTCTGCCTTCTTTCCCGCGTCTGCCTTCTTTTCTGCGTCTGCCTTCTTTCCCGCGTCTGCCTTCTTTTCTGCGTCTGTCTTCTTTCCCGCGTCTGCCTTCTTTTCTGCGTCTGTCTTCTTTCCCGCGTCTGCCTTCTTTTCTGCGTCTGCCTTCTTTCCCGCGTCTGCCTTCTTTTCTGCGTCTGCCTTCTTTCCCGCGTCTGCCTTCTTTCCGCGTCTGCCTTCTTTCCCGCGTCTGCCTTCTTTCCCGCGTCTGCCTTCTTTTCTGCGTCTGCCTTCTTTCCCGCGTCTGCCTTCTTTTCTGCGTCTGCGTTCCTCGCGTCTCACCTTCCAGAACCCGCGTCTCCCTGTGTCCCTTTCTCTAGGCTGCTCACTCTTCCTCTCTCCTCTTCACTTTCTCTCTCCTCATACATTTATATTATATTTATGGCGCGTGCGCGAGTTCCATGGATTCCAGACTTTCGGCTTTCCGGTGATTTAGGCGAGTGTTCTCGCTCTCGCCTCCTCTTGGGTTTCCCCGCCTTGTCGGGTTGATATGTATTTTACTTCATGTCTCCATGTATTTTGTATTGGGCTGAGTCCCTGTATCTGTGTATGGCCGAGTGCCAATCTCTGGATATGTATTGCTCTGTGACGAATGCTTGTACTAGGGAAGTTTCTTCTTGTACATATACCATGCCTGTGATGTATTGTACTGCCTTATACCATACTTGGCTTCTGGACCCTTCAGCCTCCGGTCCCTCACTGTCTCGAAAGAGGCGTGATTGGGATCGTCAGGTTTCTCAGCTCCGCCTGGTGAGCATGCTTAGCGCCCAGTGCTTATTCACTAAATTCGTTTAGGCGAGTTGCTGCCGGATTCTCCACTCGTATCTTGATCCGAGTGTCCCGGTAACCTCGTAGAACGCATTAGTGTCTAAACTCTGTTCGCTACTTGTGCCCCCAGCTTGTTCGGCTTCGCCTGGTTATCATGATCAGCGTTCAGCGCTTTACCACTAGATTCGTCTAGGCGAGTTGCTGCCGGATTTACTGCTCGTACTTCAGTCGAGTCGTTCCGGTAACCTCGCCAGACGCTCCAGTGATAAATACTGTTTGCTGTCTGTACTTCCAGCTTGCTCCGCTCCACTTTGTTTGTGCTCAGCTACTATTCTACCCCATGCCATTACTTCATGCCTGGCACCTGTCTATACTACTTGTCGTTTTCATATTACTTTTAACACATGCATATCACCTGTCAACTGATGTGTTATCACCTGACCTCAGACATGCTACTATTTGGCAAGACCCCTTGTTATGACATGATTTGCCACTGACCTTATATCAATCTCTTGGCATGACTGGTTACCTGTCTAATATCAATCCCCTGTCATGCTATCACTTGGCACCCAGCATGATATACTTGACCTGTGATTACCACATTTACGGGAACCCTGTCTTGTTATCCTGTACTATGTACAGTGACCTGATATCCTGTATCATGATCAGTGACCTGTTATCCTGTATTACATACAGTGACCTGAACTCCTGAATTCCTGATCATGTCCTGCTCCTGTTATTCCCGTAAATTGATAATTAACCTAACAAATCGTAAAAGGAACAACTTGCATCGGGTCGGGGGAAACATGCGGATATCAATATGTGTTCGTGTTTACAGTGGCTTTTAGGAATGTTGTGCAACTCATGTTCCGGTCTGACCTGTGGGCCTCCAGGCGACCGAGGGGAGTGCTGGCTCCCTCCTCCTGAATCCTGATAAGGGCATACAATAAGACCCTCCTGTTAGCCTTGCGGCAGGTTCCGTCACCAAGCAGCGGAACATCCTGGGCCGTGGTCCCGGGTATGTACGGGACCCACTGTAAACATAGTTCGTTGATACCCCCGCTGGTTTCCAATAACAATCTTGCTTTACTCGGATATGGATCTATGTGTGCTGGGACGCTAGCTCACATAGCTAGATATCAGGGTAAGACGAGTAATAATAATAAAAGACGCCAGCCTTGGATCTGTGGTATACCGTGCTATATTTGCTTGTCCTGGATTTTATATCGGATTTCCGGTTTTATGAGTACTATTATATTTACTGCTCATGCTCTACTCTATTCCTTGTATCCACCTGCCTCCTGTCATGCCCGGAGTGCAGTTTGGTTGTATGTGCTTAGATTATGGTGACATAAGATAAGGGTATATAGATGAGGGTTTCCTTGTTTGGATTATTCCTTCGACGTACTAGTCTTATGGAGCCGTGATCTGAAACCATACGATCAGATTCGCTCGTCCTCGGCTTTATTTGGTTTATCGCTTTACATATGCTTACCCCTGCTCGCCACTTGGCTTTCGTATCACCACTCGCTTGGGGAGTTTCATCTGACTCCCATGGATTCTCATGTCCAGGTCATGGAGCTTGGAGCGTGCGGACTCTACCTGTTGCTGATCAGAGTGGCGCAGCTGAAGCGTGGATCTCCAGCAGACCGATCGGAGTTCTATCCTTCCAGGCCCCCTGTATGCCTCTCGAGTTTTCCTTTTATAAACTCGTGAGTGCCTGTGTACTGCTCATACTTGCACTTCTCTTTGTAATCTCGCAATTGCGCCATTCTGGTGATGTAATATTTATGTAATATTGGATCACCTCTGGTGATAACTTTGTAATTGTACTCATGTGTTGGAATGTATAATGCACCACTTACTTCCGTACTCTGATTCTTGCCTGTACTGATGCTTAGCGTATATACGGGAGGGTAGTTCGGACCTACGTATATACGTCGCAGTGACGTCTCCGTATCCGCCAGGATCGGGGCGTTACAATTATGCCTCAAGAAGCATGATTATTCATGCCTAACGGTGGTCAAAAGAAACAAATAATCCCCCTTAGTTTTGTGGACTTGTTTACTCGAGTCCTTAAACTCGAGGGATTTTTTCTCATCTGGTGCCCTAGGACCGTCTGGTTTGGGAGTTATCGGTTAAAGGCTCACTACATGGGTGAACTAGAAAGCCTAATGAAGCTAAGGGAGAAGGAAAAAAAGTATATATATATGTGTGTGTGTGTGTATATATAAAACTAAATGGCTTGATGGTTAGAGTTGAAATCCCAGAAATCTTCACTATCACAAAGTGCATATTATCTAGTTTTATGAAGGATAAAATATTCAATCTAATTTTAAATTCTTACCTTAATTGAAGACAATATCTTGCATAGAGATTAAGTTTAAGGAAGACTAATTTTTAGTGGACTTATAACCTTAGATCACTTTTATTTTTGCAAAAATATTTCGTAAACTTGTCTCTCTTTCAAAATGCATTTTTAAAATACTAACAATTGTCTTCTTTATGGATTTTGTGGGTGAAATCCGCTGAAAACCCTCAGGAGACAACAGTCCTCCTCTAGGGGAAACCTAGAGGTTTAACAGCTTGTTGCACACGCTCAGTGCAATCGCGTCACCTGTGAAAGTGGTGTAATAACATTTGTAGTATAATTTTTCTTTTTGTTTTGCTCGGGACGAACAAAAGATAAGTGTGGAGGTGTGACTAGTCTACAATTATGCATTATTATATCACATTTTCCACCGATTTATGAATAAAATGTCAATCTAAAGCGTATTTAGGTCTCTCTTGCAGATAATCAAGACAAGGAGGGTAAAAGGGTAATAAGAGCTTAATTAAACCCATTTTCAGGTAATTAAATCCGCATTTCTTGGAGACCAAGCAAGGGAACTTCTAGAAGATGCATTAAACCTAGACCTTTGCGCACGTCAGACGAAGATCCGGACAAATATACCCGAAATCGAGTATACCAAGAAGGTCCTAGAAGCGACGGGAATCACTCCCCAAAAACCAGGGACCTAAGTTCCTGGTTTTGCCGTGAAAACGAAGCAAATGCCATGTTTTCGCGGCAATATGGTGGGGCCACGCGTCGATCTTCGACGCGTGGCCTCGTCTCATCTTCTAGAGGTCCCATTTGCCTATATAAAACCCTGCAGAGGCCCAGAATGCAAGGAGATTTGGGATTTATGCTAGGTTTTCTATCTTTTAGTGTAGTATAGTGTAGGTGTTCTTCTTTTTTCTTTTATATTTTTATTTCGTTTTTAGATCATATATTAGGGCTGAGGGATTTAGAGAGAGAAAGAGAGAGATTGATGTAATAGATGGTGACAATCTATGTAAAGGTGTCTCCTTTCTTCTCTATTGTAATCTTCTCCATCTTCTACATGATGCTTAGCTAATCTTTTCTTCTCATGGCAATATAACTGCTAACCACTAACCATCTAACCTCTTACTTGATAATCTACATGAATCTAGTAGCCTCTACAAGGCCTTGTTCTTGCAAGAGCCATTGATGGCTCATGATGATGGATTCTAACATTCTAACATTTCTAACACCTAACCCACTAACTTGCTAACTTGCAATGTCTTCTTTATTTCATACTCACCTCTAACCAGTTTTGATGAATTAATAGTAGCTTGCAACTGGTTGTGTGGTATGGATGTGTGGTTTGAATGTAGAAGCACAATCTTATGAGTTATGCTTTGTATCGTCTCTTGAAGCCAAGGATTAGTGATCGCCAAGGATCCATGTGAGGCAACTATCACTAAGAAGTTAGCATGGTTAGTGGATCAATTAGTAGTTAGTAGCCATGAGTTTTATTTTACTTTATTTTAAAAACCAATTCCAAAATCTTTTATCATTTTTTCTATCGTTGTTTTACCATCCTCTTAGTTCATCTTTGTTTCTTCTTTTCTATTTTATTTCCAAACCACTCCTCTTTGGTTTTCACATCGACGTTTTCATATTCTTCTCACCTATCACTTTTAGATTTCTTTTATTTTCTTTTCTAATTCTTTTAACAAAGAAGACTTGTTAACAACCGACGTGAACATAAACTGTTAATTCTTCTATCGCCTCCCGTCCCTGAGTCACATTTTATTGATGGTAAAAAAATGTGAATTTCAATTCTTGGATTTGGACTAAGCTCTTGAACCAAACTGACACTCGAACCCAAAGTTGATTTTCCCTTGTATTGGTTCCCGAACCTATCATTCTTGAGCCCAAGTCAACCATTCCACAAGTAACATTCTTTTGTTGGACATAGGCATTGACCGTAATGACTCAGTGATGATTTTTCAAGACTGGTCATGTAAAGGGAATAAGTTTCATGATAGAGTCTTTCATGATCTTGTTCATATTAGGGACTGTAAATATGTAAATGAAAAGAGGTCAATAAAGGTGGGTTCCATGAGCCACCACATTATCATGATTGGGTAGCAAAGCTTGATCCAATCCGACCACAACTAGAACCACCACCTTAAGATAATATTTCCTTCCCTTCTTCTTTTTTATGCATCCATACATTCGTTCATACATTGAGGACAATGTATGAGATAGGTGTGGGAAAGGGCTCTAACATAACATAAGTTTTCTTTTTATTTAAAATAAAAAATTAACATTTTTCTTTCTTTAAAAAATTTTTTTGAATAGAAAGCAATATGCTGACATATTTTTTGTAAGAAATTAAATTAATTTTAAAGAATAGGAGAATCATAATTAGGATTTGTTATACTTGGTCAAAATAAGATTATTTGTTTGATTTCTAGAGATAGAAAGAAAATTTGGAAAAATAATTTGGTCTTGATTTTTACCTTGATGAAATATGTTGCTTTAGACACTTACACACTTAGGGTTCAAAAACAAATATTCTTATGCCTTATTAAATAAAAAAGGGAAAAAAAGAAAAAAAAATCTATATATATAATATATCAAAAATCCTCTGATTAAGTTGGGTATATGTGCCTCATAATGTATAAGTATTCACGCCTAAAAACTGTTCATATAATAAAATCCTTAGATTTGTGGCCTTGTTTGCTCGAGTCCTTAAGTCCTTAGGGTGTTTTCTCATCCGGTGTCCTAAGATCGTTTGGTTTGAGAGTTACCGATTAAAGGCTCGTTACATGGGCAGATTAGAAAGCCTAATAGAACTAAGAAATAATATTATCAAAAATAAAAAATCAAAAGAAAAAAATAAGGCATAAGAGAGTTAAAGAACCCCGAGTCAAAATTTTATGGTAACAAAGGTGCATATAACTTAGGATAAAATAATAGACTAGATGAGAAATACAGTTTGACTACTTGCCTTGATTGATAATAAGTTTTTGAATAAAGACTAAGTTTAGAAATGAAAAGTTTAGTTTTGAGCTTTATTGTTTAGAAAAACTTATTTTTATGAGTTTTGTGTTTCAGTTTAACATATATACGTTTTGTGTTTTGAATATATCAAGTATATATATATATATATATATATCAGTTTTATGAATAGATTCCATCAAAAGAAGTTTACATGGTTTATATGTATATTGGATTTCATCCATATATATATATTGATGATTCATATATGTTTAGAAAACTTATTTTGCTGTATCTAATTCATGTGTTTAAGTTTTATTTTTACAAAAACTTATTTAGTATTTATTGTCAAAAACAAGTATATATCATTTACTATATGTATTGGATTCTATCCATACACACTATACTTCACATGTGCTTCAATATCTTATTTTTGTACTTATTCAAGTTTATAGAAAAATCGGATTTCTATTTAGAAGTTTGGTTTTTGAAAAATACGGGTTTTGGTTTATGCTTTAATTTCTCTGCCTCAAAAATAGTTCATTTGTTTGTAATATATATTGATTTTTGATCACACATATTTGAACTTCAATTTATTTACATGAACATATTTTTGTGGAATTTATTGGAATTTAATTGAATTTTTATGGATTTAACAAGTTGGTTTTAAATCCCTTTTAAAGTGGTTTTTTGGTTGTTGTCGGTCGATCAACCTCGGTCGACGTGCACACATGCACAGCTCAATGGGCGGTTGACTGACCAGTCGACCGACTACCACAACCCAAGTTTCTGTTTGGGTGTCGGTCGACCGACAGAGAGTTACACTCTCTGTGCTTTGGGGGCGGTCGACCGACAACCCTAACAGTCAGAAAATTGATTGTTGGCCGATCGTCCGGGCAGTCGACCGACAGGCCATTTAGTCTGGATTCTGAGCCTCAACGGCTATATTCTGTCTAGCCTATAAATTGGGGTTTTTTAGGCCAGTTTTGGTTATAGTTTTTTAGAGCTAAAATTCTTATCTTCAATTGAGTTTTCAGCAAGATTTCAAAACAAGTTTTTAGAGCTTCAAAATCAAAATCTCTACTTATTTCAAAGTTTTGGAAAATTAAAAGAAAACAAGTTTTAGGAATCTAGTTTCTATTCTTTAAATTCTTTATCATTTCAAGAAATTTTTCAAGTGTTTTCCTTTGCGTTTCTTTTCCAAAAACTTTATGCACTCATATACTTGAGCTATTCATTTCAAAATCTATCCTCTAGGATCTTGTATTGTGAGAGGTGTTTTATTTGTTATCATTGAATCACCAAGTTCTTGTGTGATCTTTGTGATCTCCAAGTTATAGTTCTCTTTCTTTGTTTTGTCCTTGGCTTTGTGCCTACCCTCTTGTGTAGGAGGTGTGAGAGAGTTGGAGTTGTGTACTCTGATTTGTAATCATTGTAATTCCTCGGTGGAGGTCCTTTGTGGAAAGTCCTTGGTGGGCATAGTGGAAATCCTTCTGTGTGAAGGCGGGGACGTAGAGCGGTGACTCAAACCTCGAAACATATCTTGGTATTTACGTTTGGATCTTTCTCTCTCAACTCTTTATATTACACATTGCTATCATTGTTATATCTATATTTGCTTGATATTGTTTGTGTACACACACTTATGTATTTGCGTCTGTTTCATTTGTTACTCATTGATTGCATTACATTTCTCATTCATACTTGTCGGCTTCACTCATTTCAATAGGAAGGCAATTGAGTAGCTCAATTCCTAATCTAAAGGAAATATAGAGGTGAAGTTCTAATAGTGTCCTTCACGGAGAATCCGGCTTCACTTCTTATTTTGAGTTGTTGTTCATCATCTAGTACATTTGTTTTTAATTCTGCATTATTTGTCAGATAGATTAGCACTACACCTATTCACCCCCCCCCCTCTAGGTGTACTTTCAGGAACTACATGATAAATCAGTTCAAACACTTAGGAACAAAAATAGCTCCTCGAGGAGACACAATAACAAGCCAATTACTAGCAGAGACAAGGCAAGATCCGATCAATACTTTCATTTTAATTCACTGGTTTATTATAAAGTTTGTCGATTACATCAATTTGAATACAAGCTTGGATACATCTAACAAGTGTAATATAAGATTTGTTACATATATATATGTTCTTTCTGAGAGATAAATCAGATACGCTCTCGCACGCGTCCCAATAGCGTCCAGGAAGGGCTCCTAAACAAACTATCTACCATGGCCAAAAGGGCAAGAGTGTTAAGAACTCTCGAGAAGACACCAGCAAGGAGATCGTGACTCAAACTGTAGACTGAAGTCTGCAAAGCGATGATGATACCGATGCCAAAACTGTAACTCCGAAGATGAACTCACGAGCTGGCAGGCAAGGCAGAGGCATCGAATAGGAGTACGAACGGCCAGTCTCAGGGATCAAAAACGTCATCAAGCACTCATATGCTCCCATCTCCATGATCGCTGCGAGGAAGGAAAGGAACATCGAGCCCCAACTCCTGCCCGATCTGATCTGGTCAGAGGCCAGATGTACAGATTAAGTAGAAGCTAGAACATTCCATGTCTTTCCTGACAGCAGGCCCTCGTTGCAAAAATTGAAGCTTCTTGACGGGCCCATCACGAAAACTGAAGCCCCTCTACAAACAAACTCCTGAACTTCAGGAGCGCAACAATGATCTCCATCCTCTCCCTCTCCTTCCTCCATTGGACAAAGAAGACATGTGACAACTCCACCTATAGAACAATATAAAATCTTAGAAGTAAGGGAATTTCAGGAAGCAACGCTAGCTCCCCTCGAAAGTCTGCCCTATTTATAGAGGAGAAGGAAGTTCAAGCGTCAACCGTTTCAGAATTTTAATTCCTAAAAAAATGAAGAGCCACCCGACCCGCAGCATACACGTGTCGCAATGGTTCGGATCGAATTGCCATGCTGGATACGCCACACCCTCCTCGAATGTCATGACTTCTCAAAAAGTTATGGTTAACTGACCGATACTGTAGCAGATGGGATGTGCATTTAAGATTTTGCCAGCCTATAGAGGCACACCGCTATAGGACAAAAACTGAAGCGATAACAATTAACTCGAGTCAAGATCCAAAAGTTTGCCCCCTTCTCTCAGAGTTCCCGGAATTATAACTCCCGAGTGAAAATCCCTGACCTCCTCTAAAGAGAGGGAAGCAGAGGGGGCATATATATTAATCAGTTTTTGACCCTCGCAAGATCATGTCACGTATCCATCCAGCATCAAACAGACACGCAACATGTAGTTGCTTCTAGAATCTTTGAGCCGGGATCCTCGTTCAGTTCAAACTATGAGTGGTTTAGGCAGTTAGAAGGAAGAGATAAATTTAGTTATGAGTATTTTTATCTCTAAACCCATCTCAATTTGAACTCAGCAGTTACAGCTTGGGAACAGGTCATTCAGGCAATTCAAATCAAGATTTTTGGATCTAATTACCTCTGAGATAGGCGGTTAAATGTTTAAACAGAGCTGAGCTCAATAGCCTTATCCAACAGATACTACTTATATATATAGTTGATCCCTTTCAACAGGGAGGGGG
Organism: Agave tequilana; assembly: GCA_038442645.1. Classification (NCBI taxonomy): domain Eukaryota; kingdom Viridiplantae; phylum Streptophyta; class Magnoliopsida; order Asparagales; family Asparagaceae; genus Agave; species Agave tequilana. The sequence continues at coordinate 4,711 of JAVJIF010011054.1, read as the reverse complement.
ACGATGAATTGAGCCCAGAAATCCTAGCATACTAGAGAAACACCATTGTAATCTGATCAGTCACATATTTTGCATATACATTGTCACCTTATCATACTTTTTAGCTAATAAATTCTATTAATAAGTCTTCTTCTTCTTTGTTTAATGTAGGCCCAATTGCTACAAGAAAGGAAAGAGAAACAAGCCCAAAAGCCCACCAAATTCTGATTTAATTCAGAATAAATTCAAAATCACGGAATCAGGGCAAAATCTTGGCATATCAGAGAGGTTGAAAACCGGTTGGAAAGAATCCTCCCAAATCAAATGGTTGAAGCCAACAATCAAGGCTATTTCGTCAAATCCTGGAGAAAAAACGAGAAAACCAGAAGAAGATACAGGAGAATCACCAAACCAGGAGAGCCAGCCAACTGGGTGTGGCCATCTGGCCAGGTCGCGTTTTCGCAGCTGTGTTAAAGAGGTTGGGGGAGCGTTTGCTCCCCCAATCTTCATATGATTCTCCCCTCTGATTTTTCCCTATAAATAACAGTTTCAACAGGGCAAAAAAGGGCGAAGACTAGGATTAGAATTTTGTTTATACTTTAAGGTTTAGGCTCTTTGTTAGATAGTACAAAAGTTGTATTTTTTATTTTGCAATTTGTAGTTCAGTACAAATACTTGTGAGAGAGAGGAATTGAGTGCTTGTAACTTGAAGATTGAAGTGACATCAATACAAGAGTCGAGCTACATTTTCTTCTACTCATTTTACGGTTTGTTTTACTTTCATTACTTGCATTGTTTCTTGTTTCCCATGAGTAGCTAAATCGGTTTCTGGGCTCACTATTGTACCTCTCTCCAATTCTTCTTCTTCCTAATTTTCATGAAAAAGACCCAATGAATTATTTGCATGCCTAACTTAAAGCCTTTCTTCTTGAAAGTGTTCTTGAAGGCACATGAGGATGGGTTTGGATCTTTAAACTCCTACTTCTTTTAAGAACGTTTCTTGAACTGTTTTTATTTCATACTTGCTTCTTCGCGCTTGATGATTTAACATTCGATTCAAAACGATTTCTTAAAGAAAAGAGTGAACTCTTCCAACCATCTTATGTGCTTTACTTCAAACTTTCTAAAGTCAACCTTAAGTTTTGCCTATGATCAAGTTGAGGCACTTAAGATTTCAATAGAAGAATAAACGGTTGAGTAGTGAGATAGTGAGCCCAGATTTTCTTCTTATTAAAATCAACCAAACAATTTTCAAGCTTTTTAAATCACCTTCTCCAAAGCCTTCTCCAAAGTTACAATTTCTCTTTTAATCATCTCCTTCTTTCCATTCTCTTTCAATTAAAAACGAGCACAATTCTTTGTCATTAAATGAAATACCGAAAAGCTTTCATCGCATTCCTCCTCGTGGACACGACCCGTTAGCCACAAGCTACACGATAAATTTCTTAACTCTTTGATTGTTCTTTGATTTTTACAATCAATTTTTGGCGCCATTGCCGGGGAGGAAACGGTGTATTTGTTTTTTAACAAGTTTGGTGTGTTGTTTCAGGGACTTGAAGATTCAGATCGAGCATTCAAGCTTTGTAAGAGAAGACTTGCAAATTCTGTGCCCCTACTCTCGAAAGTAGGAAACAGAATTTCAAGAAATTGCGTTGCAAAAGCTGAAAATTTTATTGGACTACTAAAACTCTTTTTTGCAAGACATATTGCTCGCAAAAAATTAAGTTTTTGTACGTTATACTCTTGTAATATCTGCTATCCACCATCCCTATTTAATCCAACAGTAATTTGAGTGATTGCTAATTGCTTAAAAAACGTTTAGACTTGCATTCTAGGCATTTGTCTAATTACGTTTATTTTACAATTACTGTTGAAGAGAGCTGGAGACAAGGTACGTATGCATAGCATATAGTTTAGGAAACATTCTTGGGTGATATTTGCTTTTGAATGCTACCTTTCTATATCTTGGACACTTTGCACAATAAATTCTAAGGGCAAAACCCAATTTAAGATAAGGTGGGGAAGTCATTACCCTTCCTTAGCCCACAAACCATCTCCAAGCACGCACAACCTAAGCCTAAGTAAAATCTGATAGACGTTGGCCTTAGGGACATCTCGAACTCACTAGGAGATTATCCTAAGGGGGAAGGTGTTGAAAATTGACTCCTGCCAAATCAGTGTCTAGGAAGGGGATTGAGGGCCGAAAGCCCGAAGGTTGGTGGTTACTTAATTAAGTAACGTCTTTGACGGATAACCTCCCACCAATCTTGCCCTGACCTGGCTGATTAGCTTGTGGTCAAAGTCTACATTATACCTCCTGTGGATAATCAACCAGTTAGGAGTTGTCTAGGTCAAGGTTACCTTAGACTAGGCTTGGTTGATTATTCTTGTTGACTGTTGGTAAACTTGTTTGTGATTGTTATTGTGTTTGTGTATGCAAGTGTGGTCAAGAGACCCTAACTCATCTAGGTTGACTAGAAACACATCACCACCCAAGTTTGGACCAAGACCTGATCTGGTTATGGCTCAACCAACATCCTTGCAGGATAGGTTCTATCCCATTTGAACCTCACTTCCATCTTGCATTCTACTTCCATCGATTGGTGAATACAATTTTGAGCTCAAGCCTCAATTCATCAACACACTCTCCAAGTTTCATGGCTTAGAGTCCGAAGATGCTTACTTCTTCATAAGAGAATTTGAGAAAGTATGTCTAATGATGAAAATCCCACACCTTGTAGACGATGCTATTAGGTTGAGATTTGTCCCTTTCGCTCTTAAGGACCTAGCAAAGAAATGGCTTTACAGCTTAGCGGCCGGTTCTATCACATCTTGGGATAGTTTCATCAAGGTCTTCTTGAAGAAATTCTATCCAATTCATAAGACCGCTCTCATTAGGAAGGCAATCATGCAATTCAAGCAAGAACTGAGTGAACCGTTCTGGAGGTACTTTGAACGCTTTAAAGACCTCCTTGTCCAATGTCCACATCATGGAATAGAGAAATGGCGACAATGCCAAATTCTTTATGATCGTTTAGACTATTCTACCAAAACCCTCTTAGAAAGTATGTGCCAAGGGGGATTCTTGCAGAAGGATGAAAATGAAGGATGGAATTTGTATGAAAACCTAGCTGAAAAGACCATCCAATGGGAACCTACTAGTGAGACCTCTAGGAATCCAAACTCCATCTCTTCAAAAGGAGGTCTCCATTCTATCGAATCATCCATCGCTAATGAGGCTAAGTTAGCTAACCTAGCAAGAAGACTGGAAGCTCTAAAAATGAAGGAACCAAGTCCAGTCAATCAAGTCAGCCCAACCAATTTCCAACTCTGGGCTGCACTTACTGTCAAGCCATAAATCATGTGTTCGAGGAGTGCCCTGTGTTTCAGGCTCAGCAACAATACCATGAACCGATGAATGCGGCCTTTTCAAGGCCAACAATAATCCTTATGCACCAATCATATCTGCACCGGATTGGTCTAAGCCGTTCGAAATCATGTGCGATGCTTCCGATTTGCCATAGACGCTGTCCTAGGACAACGCATTGATAACAAGCAGCATGTGATTTATTACTCTAGTAGGACTCTCAACAATGCTCAATTGAACTATACTATGACTGAGAAGGAATTCTTGGTAGTAGTGTTTGCCTTAGAGAAGTTTCGTCCCTACCTACTAGGGTCCAAAACCACCATTTTCACCAATCATTCTGCGCTTAGGTACCTCATGATGAAGAAGGATGCCAAGGCCCGACTCATTCGTTGGATCCTCCTTCTTCAAGAATTCGATCTTGAGATTCAAGATAAAAAAGGCGTAGAAAATGTCATTGCTGACCATCTCTCACGGATCCCTAATTCTCCATGCAACGAATTACCCATAGATGAGGATTTTCCTGATGAAAATTTCTTAGCTATCTCTAGGGAACCTTGGTTTGCTGATATAGTGAATTACTTAGTCACAAACCAAACTCCGTCTCATTGGCCCAAAAATGATATATACCGGTTCTTATCCCAAGTCCGGTATTTCTTTTGGGAGGAACCGTATCTTTTTAAGTACTGTTCTGACCAAATTATTAGAGATGCATTCCCGATGAGGAGGTTAAGAGTGTTCTATCATTTTGTCATGAACTTGCATGCGGTGGACACTATGGTCCCTGCAAGACTGCTGAAAAAGTACTACAAAGCGGGTTCTATTGGCCTACTTTATTCAAGATGCTTATGAATTTTGCAAGATGTGCCCTAGATGCCAAATGGTAGGAAGGATCTCAAATGAAATATGATGCCCCTCAACCCAATTCTAGAAATAGAACTTTTGATGTTTGGGGCATCGACTTTATGGGTCCATTTCCTAATTCATTTGGAAACCAATACATATTGGTGCTGTGGATTATGTGTCCAAGTGGGTAGAAGCCATTCCTTGTAAAACTAATGATAACAAAGTTGTCATAAAATTTTTGAAAGAGAACATTTTTTCACGCTTCGTAACCCCTCGTGCTATCATCAGTGTAATGGCACTCACTTTTGTAATAGATCTTTTGAAGCTCTTATGCGAAAGTATGCCATAATTCAAAAGTTGTCCACACCTTTGTTTTCCATTATATTTGCAAAAGGGAAAACTTACAAAAAAGAGTTTAAGGAGCTAAATTACAAGTATTCTTAAAAAGATTACAAGTAGATCTCCTCAGAGATTCTGGAGAAGTGTGCCGATAGGAGTCTGGTCAGCGCGCGACCACTT